>JAOWBP010062059.1:0-36197 GCA_028571105.1 Tragopan temminckii
TCAACTTAAATCTCCTCTCCCTCAACTTAAACCCATTTCCCCTTGTTCGGTTATTGTCTACCCTTTCAAAGAGTTGGGATCTGGCATGGATGAGGACTCCCAGAAATCTAAACATTTACGGCTTAGAGACTCTATCAAAGATAGAAAAAAAATCTTGCTTGTAGACAGAAATATTTACACACTAAATACATTTCTAAAAAGTCAGCAAAAATTTTTGTGAGTGTGAATTTAATGTTGAGATGACTATACCTCTTAAGTAGGTTGGGATTGATAAAGAGATCAATTCCTATGGCAGAAGTTTTAAAGAGTAAGGTATCTGTGAAGCATCACCAAGTGAAAAAGGTGCTCACTATTAGCAGAGTTTTTCTTCTTTGTGTGGTCTATCATTTTGTAGTTGTCCTGGTGAGCTGAGACTTTCTTAATTTAAGATGGAATTTGAAGACTAAGGAATAGAATCATAAACCAGCTGAGAAAATGAACAACATTACAATACTTCAGAGTTTAGGACCTTTGTAAGATGAGATACTGGCGAAGAGTAGTCCCCGTGGGGGCCTCTTGAGTTACTGTCTGAGGTGCAAGGGCTCTGAAAGGCCATTAATCACTGCGCGTTTGTGGTATAATAAATCTCACAACTTTAATTTGAAAATTCTCCACACTTAGCAAGAGCCTTGAGGTAAATTGACATTTCAGCAAGCTGTTCCTAGTGAACTGGGAATGGTAAATTATATTTATTCTGTTATCTTTTGTAAATGGCAATTCACTGGATATGAGACCTGATGCTCCTTTTCGTATGCATTGCTAGGTCCAACTCGCACTGATTTCAAGGGAAGCCTTTCCACTGATTTCAGAAGGATTTTGATCAAGAGCAGTTAATGAATACAAGTACATTTTTGCATAAAGTAGATACTGTTGGATAAACTTTGAAAAATCTGACCTCCTACCAAAAATAAAGCCTGGACTGTTGATGTGAATGTTTTATGGTTATGAATTTGGGGGTAGGGAAACTAGAAGAAATTCAGAATAAAACATTAATCCTTCCAAAACTCTTGCCTATTTAGCAGTGGCTCTGCAACTCACTACAGTCACTGAGCTGTATGTGTCTAGACAGTGGTCACTAAGTGAGACACTTTATATGAAGGCAATACATCATCTTTGAGCTGACTGTTGCTAAATGCTGGTGAGAAAGTGAAATACCAAAGCTTTGAGCTGTGTCTCAAATTTTATGCTATGGCTGACTTATTTCTTGCTTGTTTTTTTGATAGAAAAGAGAAAGAGGAGTTTATTTAAGAACTAAGGAGTGAGAGCAAGGAATCCCTCTAAAGGGAAAGAATAGAGTACTTTCTACATCTATAATGAGGAGACTATGTTTTCTGGCATTATCTGCATAAGACTTCTGTGGAATACCATAGGAGTCAGATCTGAGATGTCTGATAATTTGGCAAGCTCTTTACATTGTGATCTCAGGTGTCCCAATGTGAGAGTGGCTTGTTAGCAGTGATCTATGCAATACCATGGAATAACACTTGTAGTTTTTAATTATCAGCAGTTTGTTACATGTATGCACTTTTTTTTTTTTTTTTTTCTTTTAACAGCTCTTCTGTCATGCTTCTGCCCAAAGGCTTTTAAATTCTGGTTGATGGTCTCACTGCCCACTAATGAATATCTCAGAAAATACGTAGGGTTGTCTTGTTTCAAATACTGCATGCACACAACAATTCAGCATTGAGCATATATGTATAGTAGAGCTCTCTGTTTAAATGAACTAATCTTGGTTCTCAGAATTGTCTTGTAGGTGTGAGAGAACACAAGAATAAAGATCTCCAAAAGCAAATAAGTAAAATTCAGTCATGGCAATACAATAAAAGCTTTGCAGTAGATGTTCCTAGAATCATGGAAGGATAGACATTGAGAAGTACGGATCTGTTGAATTCAGTTGGGTCAGTTTCCTCTATTTTGGCCTTTCCAAATAATGTCTATTTAAAAAGTTGCAACATCTCTAAATAATATCAAAGTGCTGTTAACTAGGAATTAGAGTGAATATTTAACAAGACAATACATGCAAGTTCTGTCTTGAATGAGAAGTACAAACGACATCATATGTATAGGAGAAATAAATTGATTTACTCTAAGTTGCAATAATCTGCTGAAACATCTAAGATTAGGAATTAAAAAAAATAAATGGAAAGAAGCAAAATCTTACTAGTTTTAGAAACACAACTGCGACAACAAATGTAGTTGCATCGTAGGAAGTCAGAATAAAATTCTGTTGTCTGCTTCACTAATACTTGAACAACTATTAGGGAGAACTATTTTTGCAAAGAATAAACTGCAGATCCATTGGCCCATGTCTGGGCTTTCATCTGCTTTTTCCTTCTTAGTCTTCCTCCTCTTCTCCCCGTCTGTTTGCAGTCGCTTTGAATGGTAGAATTTGAGTATTTTCTGTAATCACAAATGACTGTGCACGTGTTCAAAAACAGTTGGGGTAACTGGATCTGCCTGTATTTTGTATTTATTAGAAATGAAGCATATGTTAGCAGCCAAAAGAAGAGAAGAAAAAAGAAAAAGCAAAAAAAGTGCTGGTGAATCATCATCTTTCTCAAGAAGTGGTAGGACGTCATTGAGCACCGTGGCAGGGAGAGGGGTGATAATGTGGGAGGGAATGGCTAAGACTGAATCAGTATTTTTCCCCTTTCAGGATGTGGTGAGAAACAAGCTCTAACGTCTAGCATAAAAAAGTGGCAAAATCAGTAATACCAGAAGTGAGCACAGGGAAGAGAAGCTTAAGCATTAGATGGCTGCTCTGCCTAAGGCCACTTCCAGCTACAAACACTCAGAACAGATTTCAGTGAACTTCAGTTGGAATCTCTATGAGGCATTCCTAACTTAAAATACTGGAAGGAAAGCTTCCCAGAAAGTATTTGGAGAAGTTTTTTGTGTTAGAGATATATATTCATCATCACATATTCTTAGGAGCAACTACTAGCTATTACTTGCTGCTAGCTATTATTAGCTGTTAGAACATTGTGACTTCTAGCTTTGGTTTGATTGTACATTTTGGGAATTTCGTTGTGCTTGAATAAGCATTTTTGATAGATCTGAATGAGCAAGCTTGGGAGAATTTTTAGAGTTTAGAGAAAAGCCAAATTAAACTAATTTTACTAGCATTTGTAATGCTTCCTTTTGTTTTACACTTACATTTCTCTTTCATTGTTCTCAAAGTCCATAGTTAACTTCACTTCTTTTAGAAGGAGGGACTAGACATGTGTAGAAATGTTTTCTTCTATGAACTTTAATTAGGCATAGATTGATCAGGTGTAGGGGCCCTGAAGGTCTTGCTTGAGAGGAAAACAGAGCGAAAAATTCAGAAGAGGGAGTTCCTACTGACATAGCTGTGGTTCACTGGAACTTGGCTTTCTCTGACAGCTTCTGAATTACAGCGGGTGTAAGCGAAGCACTGGATTGTTATATAGTGCCATGCAACAATTAGAACTCAAAAAGTGCAGTACTAATTTCTAGCTTAATTTCATGTGAAAAATTGTTGTATGATAGTATAAGTCTATTCTCTAAATGCTTCATTTGATAGAATAGAATAACAATAGACCAAGGGCTGAAAGGTACACCGTATTTCTTGTTCTGTACTAGCCAAAAATAACCCTGTGAGCCATCTTGGAGACTGATGGAAAAGGAATAATTTCTAGAAGGAAAAAGAAGTGTGAAAACTGGGTCATACACAGATACTACACTTGTGCTGGAATTACTGTTCAGTGCTGTTTGTTAGACTTAATCTCAGTGGCAACAAATAATAATCGCTGAATAAGTAGCAGCTGTGGAATCCAGCACATGAATCATTTCTGAAACGAAACATGGGATTTCTTAAAGATTCAACTCTTTTCATGGGCCTAAGAAGCACAAAAAACACAAAAAGCAAAATAATGGCAATGTCTCAATTTCATTATATGAATACTAATGTGAAGCTAAATAAAAATTTTGTAAAATGCTGAGAGAGTCCTTGTAAAAATCTTAACCTTAAAAGGTCATCTCTTTTTTTCTGAGTTAATTCTATACATGGAATCATTTTTGTAGTTAACTCCCAGAAATCACCACAGTGGTAGTAATTAATCTCAGTACTTCTATTTATTTCATATTACAATTGGAAGAACTCTTTTTTTTTTTTTTTTGACAGCTCAGTGTCACCAAGCTGGGGGAGATGCAGTATTGCTCAAGCTGAGTGGCAAACAGATGGCTCTCATGAAGCCTATGCTTTCTAACACAGTGACATATAAGCTGTAATCACCAGTAGCCTCCTTAATTTGTAGAACTGGAATTAATTAATAATGTACTGTTCAAGCAGGTCTCTCACCAATACTCTGTACTTTGCTGCTTCCCAGTTCTTTAGTTTTTATGTATACACGTTGCTTGATTACTCTTCTCACATTGCCGTATACTATCAGACATTTCTTTAGCAGCTGGAGAAGCAGTGATAAATCTGTAACTCTCCCTGACCATTTTCTTAGATTTTTTTTCCCACTTATTTTTAAATATAACTTCTAATAAACATTTTATTCTTCTGCCTTTTAGCCCCATGGATGCCTGAGCTCCAAACTGCTCAAGTAATTACTGCTTTCAGCCAATGAATTGTCGGTATAGCTAAGTTTTGAAGTTAATGGTATTGACATGCTAGAAGTCACAACTGTAGCTTTCTGACCTGATTATATAATGCAGCTCAAACAATAGAAGCAAGTTATTGTCATGTTGTATTATTTTTGTCACTTTACCATGTAGATTGCAATTTTAGTGCAGCCATTTAGAACTGAAATTACAACATCTGTTTTCCATTACAAGAATCAGCATTTCATGTTTCCAAATGCCTGGCACTGGCCCCATTGCATTGTCCGAAACATATATATAGTCTTAAATCCCTGTTAAGTCCACCACTGAATATTTCATCCAGATTGCCTCTTGTTTCTCTCAATGGTTATTATTTAAATTAATGTTGTCATACTGTTGGCTGTAGTTCTTGAACAAGGTCTTTCATGTTAACCTGTAACTTAAAAGGGCTTCTTGAGCTGCATTACAGAAATCAGTTGAATGATACAGAAGATATATCTGAATCAGAACTAAATTTAGAAGGTGAAAGTAGCTCTTCTAAGAAACAACACATCTCAGCAAAATTGTTTTTAGGGACAGATTTCTTGTAGTTGTCCTCATGCTGATAGCTGTGGAACAGCTTCCAACAGTCCTGACCAAAAAGTAGGCATGATGTCACAGGAAGTCAAAATCCTCTTGGTGGGCAAAATGCATTTCATTTACCTTTGTCTTCTCATTGATCACAATCCTAATATTTTTCATGTAGGAATGTTGTGTATGATTTATTTCTAAAAGCAACATCTGCTTTTAGATTCCTAAATATATATTGCTCAATCAGAAACTGACGTAGGAATTGTTTATACATGAAAGTCTTCTTTTCTACTGTGGAAGTGTATGGGGATGTTAAGTTGGGTGCTAGTGTTTTGGCACCCACTTTATGTTTCGAGTTGTGCAAAGAGGCTATTTGACATTTCATATCTATCTGCTTATCTTGCTGAGCTTCTGATCTTTATATCTGTTGAAATGGTTAAGACCAAGTTGTGCTCCCTCAGCAAATGTTGGAAGGACGTGCTCTCAGTGGATTCTAGTTGATAACACTTCTTTACATTGTTTTTTCTTGCTGAGGTATTGCAGTGTATTAAGCAGTGTGATAAGGGGATTTTTGTTTGTTGCATATATGTGTGCTTCAATGTAACAAATACCACAACCTGAGAGAGTGTACATGTTGGGTTGGTTTGTCTTTTTATATGATTGTATGCTTGCCAAATAGTAAGGTGATATTTCTTTAATTTGGAGTCAGGACAAACAAACAAACATTATCTGTTCAGTACAGTTACATGGATTCTACATTTTTAGTTTATTTAGTTTAATTCGGTTTACCAGCCTTGTTTTGAGAGGATGACTTCTACCATTCCAAATCTCTGAATATCTTCAAGGGTCTGTTTAGAAGCAGAAAGAAAACAGAATCAGCTATCCAGAAAGGTATTTCTTCATCTTACCAGCACTAATTGTGAACCAAGGCCCAGGATGTACTCTGGACCGGTGACGGGTGTCTAATCCAGTATGTTTTGACCTGTGATTGATAGAAATCTATGGTCCTTTACAGTTAGAGTGGGAGATTCCCATAGAACATGCGGGACACGACTTGCTGTACGTATCCTTGCCAGATATGTGAACAGAAGACGGTACATGGTCATTTTTTTATGCCTGCCTAAACTGTATTGAGCGAATCTCAAGGTTTTTCAGAACATATTAGTTTTTACTGGCCAGTTCTTCAGAAATCTGTGCAACACTTTAAAGCACATCATTTCCACAAAAGTCTCAGTAGGCCATCTCGGTAGTTTTTTAGTTTTTCATTGTAAAACTATGATTTGCTGTTAGGTACCCTATCTGTTGGTATGTAAAATGTGTATCTGAGTGCACTCTGCGTATTGCATATGGTGTATTTATATCTTTGTTAATTGTGATTCAGCATTTGTTTCTTCATTGTCAGTTACTGGCTTCAAATCATTAGGTTCTTGTTTCCACTAATTCATTCTTTGTATCTTTATCAGTCACTTTCTCTGAAAGAGCATTTATTTGTGCTGCATGGCAACAATTCCAAGTTGTACAGTTGAAGAATGGCAGCTGTTTTGTACATCCATTAATGCTTAACTTAGAATGCTGTGTGAGTTTGAAATGGGTTTGATATTTATTTCCTAGGAAGGAATCACATTTGTACTGACTGGTTTCATTGTTTCTGTCAAAAATAGTCCTGTTCGTGGTGTCCCATGGTAGTTCTGCATTACGCTTTCAATGAATATCACACATCTTTCTCTATTCTCTTTTATTTGCTAAAAGGAAGAAAATTATATTAACCTTTATGGGACTCAGTAGTGATGCAGAATACCATTAAACATTTATGCTAGCAATTCATATGGAATAGCACCTCATATTTGAAGGGATTTCCTCCATAAAACAACTTGCTGGCAGTAGAAGTTTCCTGAAAGTCACTGGATAGCATAGGTTGATGCTTTATTACATTTCCATCCAAAGGCTGTGTAGTGGAGAAAGTGTTTGTGTTCTCAATAAAATAGCAGGAGAATGAGTGCAGATGTTAACCAGTTATTGGGCACGGCAATCTTCAATTAAATCTTTAAAAAATCACATTTTTTGGGTTGTTTTAGCAAGTCTGAAATTATATTGCATGATTTGGTATAGTTACAGAGGTAATTCCTGTGTTTAAACATATTGCTTTGTTAATAAGTAAAATGAGTTTTAAGGCAAAACACAGAAATTACACTCGTATGTGATGTTACTATTTCTGCTGTGCTAGGCAAATGCAAGATGTTTCTCTCTAAATTCAAAATCTCTTTGAAATCATGCAGCAAATGCTCACAGTAGATTTAATAGGATAAATTAGGCACTTGGTTATCAGGTTATCCTGCCATGAAACACTGTGCTTGGGAATCATCTTCTAACTCTTGCTTCACGACAAGCATAATTGTCAAGCTCCATGTGATCCTGGCAGTGATGGCTTAGATGGCTTTATCTGTATTTCTTGGACAGTCATAAAAAATGTGTTGGGTGTTAAATATTTATGTTGGAAGTAAGCAGACTCTGGCTTTCAGTTTAGAACATTTCTCGCAGCAAGGGCCAAGCGTTAGAGTTGGGAATTGGAAAGAAATACAGCGATTTCAAGGCTCGAGAAACTCCCTGTGTTGTATCTTGGTGGTATAAAAAATCTCTTTTTCTTCTCCTTCTTTCCTTGGCTGTTTGCTTACAGGAAAGACCACAGAACAATGATGAACCTGTTTTTATTTTAACAAATATTTGCAAGCAGTTTTGGGAATTTGAAATAATAGAGCAATCAGTTATTGAATATTTTCCATCAAGTTATTACATTTCATGTAAATAGAAGAGAATTGATAGGCTTATTCTACCAGCTTGTGTGTCTTTTCATTCTTATCTGAATGGAAAAGAGAAGTTCTTTGTGCACGTGCCCCAATCCATCATTTCCAATAGATGATTAATCATGCAGGCAGATGATAAGTGTACACGATAAATGATTTTTAAAGTTTTTAAATAGAAAACAGCAATATAATGAATAGAAATGTTTCTACAAAAGAGGAGCTAATCTCTGCAATATGTATATTTTTTAAGTATAAGTTCGATTTTTTTAATGGCCTTTAATTTACATTATTTAATGAAACTTTTTTAGTTGTTACTGGGTCTGTTGAACATTAGATTGTGCCACTCTTTACTGAGTGAATGGGAAGGTGGTTTCTATACTATCTTGGCACAGTATAAAGTCTTCTTAGGAACCTAAGAACCTAAGGAACCTAAGTTGCCAAGAATAGTCTCAGTACTAGTATTTTTGAGGAATTTCAGGCAACGTTATATGTAACGCTGATCTACTTGTGTAAAAAGTAGATCTACTGGATCATAACAGAGTCACGGCTCTGTTAGATTTCTTTCCCGACTAGCAGCTACAGAAGCTGCATTGTTAAGAAGTTCTTGGTATGACAGTGTAATCAACAAAGATAAATGCATCCGTGATCTTTAGTGTGTTCTTGTATTTAAAGATCAGCATCGGTGATCTTTAGTGTATTCTAGTGTTTTTGGTAACGTAGCATAAAAAGCTGAAGGCTAACTTGAATTCCCCAAGTCAGAAGAACAAGGGCAGAAACAGCTGAAGTAACAACTTGAAAAATCCTTTCAGTACTTAGTGTTCTTTGAAAGTCATACTGTCCTCAGTTGTTATGCTTCATGTCTGCAGTTGTAAGATGCTAGAAGCAGAAATCTTATTTTATTTTGCAGAGCATTGGCTGTGACGACTATCTGGGTTCAGAGAAGGTGATTGACAAGTGTGGAATATGCGGAGGGGACAACACTGCTTGCAAGGTTGTTTCTGGAGTTTTCAAACACACACTAACAAATCTCGGCTATCACAAGATAGTGGAAATTCCTGAAGGAGCTACTAAAATTAACATTACTGAGATGTCAAAGAGCAACAACTATTTGGGTAAGTTGTATCTCAGTGAATAAAATACTCTGTGTGCTAGTGTAACTGGGTGGAGTGCCATCTAAGGACTGTGAAATAGATGTCAGAAAATGAAAAGGCAATTGACCAAACAGGCATTTTGCTCAGAACTGACAGTGTGTAATTCTGGCTTGATCTTGCAGGACAGGCACTGTAGATCTGTTACTGTCTGTTTCCCTGTCTGCGTGACGTGATTTTGGTGTCTCCTATCAGTTAATCCACTGTTATGCTTACACTCCCTGCATTGTTAACCTAGCCTGTATGTACAAGAATCCAGCACTGGGGCATACTTATTTACGTAAAGTATACCAAGCTTTCTAGAGAATTAAAAAACATATATCTTCTGATTGCTTAAGAATGTCAGCTCTTTTAATGTGAAAATTGTACCAAAATTGCATCAAGATAAAGTCTTGTCAATGGTATTCTCAGAATACAGGTCATTAATGCCGTTATTTATTCTGAAGAAGGTCCTTAATTCAAAACTATAGGGGATCCTGGAATATTTATATCAACATCGTAGTTTCTGGAGATATACTTTTGAGGTGCATAGCATGCTGCAAATAAGAAATTATGTCTTGTATGCCTTTGTGAACTGAGACACTTCCTGTTTAAAAACTCATTTCCAGGTTACAAAGGTCTTCGTTTACATGTGTGCTTCTGTTTGGGAGATTTTGCTGAGACAGGTCTGGAGAGAAGAATTATCAGAATAAATAAAAAAATGGTACTACAAGAGGCCTTGGTTGCTAGCTCACTGTTTTTATCACTAGAGCTATTCAGATGTACTGGAAGCTTAAAATCCCTGCACTCTGACAGCCACTGTTTCTCACTTCTGTCTATTAACCATCTCAGTGCCACACAATTTGCTCAAGTCCAAGAAAGGAAAGTGCTCATTATTGAATCTGCTGTTGGAGCAGTAACTGGTTTTACAGAAACATCTGCATGTAGATGGGAGTTTATGGTGGGTAACAGAGTGTACTGTAATGTCATCTCCATAATTTTGCAGAAAATCTGACTCTTCAGAAGGGAAGAAATAATATAAACTGTAAGTCCACAAATATCAAAAGTTTGGGACCACTTCTGGGGTGAACTCATCATCAGTTCTGATTTGTCCTGATTTTTTTCAAATGTATTTTTGATACAGATAAGTCTGTATACACCAGTGTTAGTTTTTTCTAATGAACAGTTTGTGTAGTATCCATCAACACTAACTCTTTTGATGAAGGAGGTAAACAATTATTCTGTCTGAAGAGCTTCTAGCTTCTATGCATACTGTATGTTTACTAGCAAATGGATGAGAGTGTGGCTTACTTAGCACGTCGATGAAAGTCACTGCACTACTAATCTATAAAATTATGAAACTGAATATAATTTATCATCAGATTTACATGTCAGTATGTGAAAACAGCAGACAGAAAAGGTCGCTTAGCTATATTAAAATGTTCTGGGCTGCAAGTACATTTTTGGAATTGGCAGGACAGAGAAATAGTAACATTTGCTTAAAAAATAATCAAGACTGTTGGCATGTATGGGAAAGTTGCAAGGTTTTTCTTTCCCATGCTATGCTTATCCCCTGAGCTCTTTGTTTATGCCATCATCTTTTTTCTCCTTTTTTATTCATTACATATGTTTCATTTTAAAGCTGTTGGTAGGGGCCTACTCTGCTAAATTTACCAACTCCTTCCCCTGTTCTGAATTCCTGAGGCTGTTCCATCTAGAAGGCCTCCAGCCTCTCTGGTTATGCTGTAACACTATGAACTTGGCTTATTGAGGCAGGTGTAGTTGCTCCAGGACAGGAGCGAGCATATTCCAAAAAACTGAAACTAGAAAAAGTTTTACCAAGCAATGCAGTGTACAAGCTAAATGGTAATTGGGAAATTGTTTTTTTTTTTTCTTGTCTATTAGTGGACACAAATTTCTCACTGATGTCACAACATTTAAAATTTAGCCATTGAGGGCTTTATAGGACAGTTAACCCTGGTACAGCAGGGAAGCTTGAGCGCTCACATCTGATGCTTACTGCTTTGTCAATATTAGTAGGCATAAGTCTTGAATCGTAAAACTGGTAAATAGTTTTAAACTTTTCTGTATGCTGCAGTAGAAACAAAAAACAAAAAACCAACAAAACTATAACAACCCAGCAGCCATTTCTTTAAGTATGTACTGGTGTATTTGCAAAACTGAAGTTTCAGGTCATTTTCCTGATACAGTCCAACTGCAGCCATCAGAGTTGCTTGTAAGCAGCATTCTTATGGTTGTGAGGAATATAAGCTTAGCTGGGTTTGTTTTTCCCTTCGCTTTATACATTTCATAGTTTCTTCAATGATTCAAAATCACGAATCAGCTCAAGGTCACTTAATTTTAATTTTTATTTTTAAAGATGCCAGCAGGTAGTTCTGGGACTCTGAGTTATTCTGCTTGTCTCTTCAGGAGACCATCTGAGTTCCGTGTGATTTCATTGAACAATTTTTACACAGCTCTGTACATCTTCACTGCTTTGTCAAACATATTAAGCAAACCAGCAGCCAGTAAAGTGGTTTTTCACTGGGAGGTGTTTGAGATTTCTGTACGATCTGGAGGTGCTGGAAAAAGCAGGTAAGAATGTGACGCTTCTTAGTGAAAGAGTTTCACATTCAGCCAGGTCCTCCAAACATCTGAAAGCTTCTCCACGCTGCTTTTGCAAAGTTCTGAGGCATAATCCATTGCTCATTGTAGCAAAATCTGTGACCTCATAGAAAATACAGTTTTAGAGATGATGCTGAATATGATAGAGATATGTTTGAACAACCACTGAAACAGCCTATTTCATGTACCTTTACAACTGACATTTTGCAGAATCTACCACACCTATCTCATCACAGGTTTCTTGTGCATCTAGTGACCCATGTTACTTTTTCCTAGGAAAATAGTTTTGGAAGGGAAGCAGCCCAGTTTTGGTATTAACCTGCCCCAAAAATGGCTATTAATAACTATTCACAGTATATTAATCAGTTTGTTAGTAGTTTCCTTACAGTTTGGAGCAAAAGGTATGTATTACAGTGTATGTTCAAACTCTCTAACTAAGCCTGTAGGCTGTATAGTCCTGAGCTATGCACAGAAAGACTTGCTCCTCTAAGTATTTTTCCTAAATATTTTCTTTTTGGCTGATCAGTTAGACCTTTGGGCAGCAGAACTGCTAACCTTGGAGAGACTTTTCCATTGGCAAAGCACTTCTCCAGCATGCTAATCTTGTATAGGAAAGAAACAAAGACATACCTTTTATCCCACTGGTAGTTAACAGCTGGCAAATTCTCATATACTGAAACAGGAAGTTTGCCATTGAATTAAATAGGACCATAATACCTTATGTGGCACCAGTTCATTTGAGCACTTATGCTGCAGAAAATGTGGGTTTTGAGTATAAATTATCCAGCGTCTTTGGGTTTGAGTTGATAAAAATATGAAGCCAGATGACATTAATCTGAATATTTGGAAGGTGTTTTTTTGTTTGGTGGATGTTGAGAACCTTATTTAACAATACTGGTGGTTACTCATATCCATAGCCTTAATAGTAAGACCATATGATGAAAGTATCAAAAGTAAAAATGGAAATTTAGCTTAATAAAAGAATGAAAGTTACAGATATTGAAAATGAATTAGTTTTGAAATACATTAACCGTGTATTGCAAACCTGTACTTAGAAAGAAGTAGGTGATGTCCTATAATTCAAGCAACGATTTGTTTCTAGAACAGTTGGCTGACTCTGGGGTCATACACCTAAGATTCAGTTCTGCAGACAGTACCAAGAAGCACCAACTACTTTCTGTCATTAGCAGTACACATGTATGAGATATTACGGAAGGGAAAGTTTATACATAAGAGTTTGGGCAAGCCTCTTAACATTTAGTGCCTTACGTGAATACTATTTTGTGTGAAGATGCTTATAGCTAGCTGTAAGACTTCTTACCATTCCTTCATGGAATGTAATAATGTGTTTTAATTTTGTTTTGCATGGCATGAAGTTATTTCATTTATTAAATAAGATTAGATCTCTAAACTAATTTGTTTTCCTTGCTTTCTGTAGAATGACTTTGAACTATTCTAGCACCTGCTCTCACCACATGCTGGCATACTGTAGTCATGATTTAAATAAGAGGTATACATTGTTGTTTGTTTTTAATACAAGCCCAAGATATTTTAGTAGTGTTCTTATGAATGTTAGTGAGAACATGAATATAGAACTAGTCACGTGAAAATAACAGTGAAGAGGCAGTGAAAAGATGCTCTGAAAAATATTTTGATTCATTATCCCCTGCAGCATAGATAGCATTCAAACAGCATGTCTCATGATGAAATATTGTTAGCAGCTCTTGAGCTTAAAATAATATTTTGAAATCACTTTAAAGATTCAAATTTCCAGCAAGTATAGAAGTAGATTAGAATACTGGCAGAGAATTTAGAACATAAACATTGTTGGAGACACTGCTGTGTGACAAGAAATCATATGAGACGTTTTGTAATTTAAATATTAGCTCATGAAAAAGCCATTGATTTTCTTCATGTGGTGCTAATTAGATAAATTACTACACTTAATTATGGATTTTTTTAGAATTGCTCTTTCTGATTGTCATTTGAATTTTTTTACTCTTACAGTTTTTTATTTTGGAAGACAAGAATAAGGTTGCTGTGCAAAGCCATTGCAACAGATACTAGCCAGTAATACAGAGAAGAGAGGATATGTGTTTGAATTTTCAAGGCTTGGAATTAATGTGCAAGAATATGTCAGAGGAGAGAGGTTTTTTGTATTTTCTGTTACCATATGTACAGCAAACTTCAGTTTTACAGTACTTCAGTTACTTTCCCAAGTCAGTGGTGAGAGCTGCCAATGAGCTGTTAATAATCCATCCATTTCTATTCAAAAACAAACATTGCCATTTTTTCTTTTAAGTTTAGTAAGTACAGCAAGAAAAAGCTAAGCTCTTGTATGTGTTTATTGTGATAGACTTGTGAAATCCCCACAAGGACTCTATTACTCATTGAGTGCATCTCTATGTGTTGATGTATACATCAGAGTTGGAGCGAGTGTATCTCACATTTATAGCTTATTGTCTGCATTACATGTAAGCTATGTAATGGTGTTATCTGGATTAGCATAACTGTTTTTTTTACCTTTTGTCCTTGGTTCTCCACTGGAGCTGAACAACAATGACATTTTCTTGTACAGATGACAGAGATTTTCTCCAAACTGTGAAGAAAAGATGTAAAAAATTGCCTCTCAAATAAACTGACAATAAGCACAGCAAATTTGAACCTTAAGGAAATTTGTGGAGTAAATTATCAATAACTGACCAGGCAGGTAATCTCTGTAAAGCTAGCAGTGACATTTTGAATAATGTTCCTTAAATATGCTTTCTGATATTAGGAATACTAGCAAATCTATTTTGTAGTTACTTCCTGAAGATTGAACTGAAGAGTTCAGAAATACTACACAGAAAGAGGAAAACTTTTTTTTTAAGTATTGCTAAATGGAGTATTCCTATTAAAATATGATAATATCAATTAAAAAATACCACTTATTGGCTTCTGCTGAGTCTCCTCTCTACTCTGAGGCTTGTGTATTTTTCCACAGTTCCTCATATTTTGCTTAGGAATTTTCTGATTCTGCTTAATGGATACTTAACAGAAGTTTAGCCAATATTGAGGCATCTCAAAAGGTTCAGTCCTATTTGTGTTTTTGAAAAGATCTGATGCTCAGAGCAGATTCTGTGTTTTTTCCCGCATAATTTAATTTAGTTAACATTGGATGCTTGGTTGTAGGTATGCTGATCTTCTGAATTAATAGTAATTTGATTTAATTTCTCTTTTGAAAAGCCTTTTCTATGGTGATGCTACAGAAGCATCTAGAGGACACAAATCCTGAGAGAGTGTTGGGTCTTCCACTAGGAAAAGCCTTTACAAAGTACAGTTTTTGAAAACAGCATTGTGCGTTGATCTTATCATTGAATATAAAAGAAGAAAAACAAAAAAAGCCAGGACTAATGATTCAAGCTGGGACTACTTCACAAGAAGCGTTGTAGAGTGGGAGGCAATCTAAAATGTAGTGCGAACACTTCTGAACCTGTAAAGGGGATTTTGCTTATGGAGTGATAAAGTGCTACTTGAAGTACTGGCAAGTTGTGACAGTATTTGACTTTTGGAGTTCGGCACGTGTTTGAGGATAGTGTGTATGTAGATAAGTTACCAAGGAGAGTAAAATGTTTGCTTTTAATGCAAGAGGTTTAAGAACTGGTAAGAGTCAATAAACTAAGATGCAGAAAAGTGCAAGAGCTATCTTTCTAACACTTCTTACTCGAAATTCATTTCTGCATTGCTTGATTCTTCTAGCATATGTACGCAGTTTTCCATATTCTTTGAATTACTTTCCTTAACATAATTTCAAATCGATTTTCTGCAGAGAGAGCTTCTTTCACTAAAATGTTCATCATATTAGAGCCAACGTGTAGCGTTTGGCTAGGGCGAACACTTACTAAAACCCTTGAAGTTGTTAAGACTGGATGAAATTCAACCCTGTTAATGAATTCAACTCCACTGAATTCATGTTGCACAAGAATCTTACCTAGCATAATGACCTGTAGTTGAACCAGAATGTATGGAGGACATTTTTCTTTGCTGACCATTTATTTTTTCAATACCGGTGTTGCTTAACTAATTATATTTTAGAGTTTCTGGCAAGATTATCTTATTATAGTATGTTCCAAGGTGACCTTTTCCCATCTGGCTTCATTAAATAGTGAGCTGGTACGTGACAGTCCATATAGTGATCTTTAGGTTCCAGGCACATTTTGAAAACATACTTAAGAAATGCATTCTCAAAAGCTAATGTATTCTTTTTCATATGTTCAGTGGCAGATCCTTAAAAACAAAAAAACAAACAAAAAACCAGACCGTGTTACTCATGTGAGTATCTCTTTCTAGCACCCAGTGGCTAGGATTTTTGGCTCATAGCTACTCACTGATGTCAACAGTTATTATCAGTTTTGGAGCTCATAGTGTTCTCATTTCCTGTGTTTCCCGATTCTGTCAGCATTTAACAAAAGTGGTGTTTTTTTCTTTTTTCTTTTTTTTTTTTTTTTTACCATTTGTTTGTAAGCAATGTTTTTACAAAAGCAGCTATCACTACAGCATTGCACCAGCTGAAGCCTGCTGTTGCTTTGATGATCTTCCCTGCAAATACATCATCTGAACAACAGCCAGCAGCAATGAGTCCCACTGAGGTGCTTGTTTCATAAGTTCTGTATTAAAGGAATGTTTTTTTTTCCTTTCCTTGAAATATGGAAAGGTTGTTTTGAACAGAAAGGAAAGAAATAAAGAGAGGTATGCAAAATAGTGAAACTCAGAAAGGCTGACTGCTCGGTTTGGCTTGTAAAGCACCCGGCAGTCTGGTTGCTTATATAACTTTCCAAACCCCCTTGGCCTGGAAGCCTCTGGAGAACTGACTCTGCTGCAAGGTTTTTGGTATTTCCTGCTTCTCATCAGACCCCAAAATCTTTAATTTCTGTCTTTCTCAGTGTTTTGATTATACTTCTGTTTCCAGTTATGAACAAAACTAAGGAACTTGAATGCAAAATTTCAAAGAAAATGTATGAAAAAAAGAGAGAGATGAGCAAAGAGCCTTGAACAACAATGAGTTTTTATTGATCTGAACTTAATTAATGTGAACTTCATAGATCTCAAATATTTAGATTTGTCTTTGTTTTTTGTTAGGTGACTAAGTCATCAAGTAGTATACATGAAAATAGTAGTTTTGACTGATGGCACAGTTTTCAAGGCTTACTTAAAAATTTAAGTTCTTTTTAACAATGTATGTTGAACATCTTAAGGTACATACTTGTTCTGCCACTGACCAATGTTGGTGACTATTTTCTTCATTTCCAGTCTTTATTTCAAACATTCATCATACTAAATAATAATTAATATCTATTTGTCATTGGTGAGTCTTTAATCTTAAATTTTCACTGCAATGAAATCTACAATGCATCTACATTACCATCTTAGGTTCATGCATGTTCCCTTGAGGGAAAGATTCCGTGGTCCCACTCACAAAAATTCCACTGTCAAACAGAGTCAGTGTGTGAAACTTCAACCGCTTCTCTTCTCACTTCATAGGAGAAACTAAGAGGCTCTTCTCAGCTGTGTGTAAAGTATTATTTTTCTGCTGTTATTCACATGAAAGTTAATGAGATAAAAAGATCAGTAAAATGGTTTTGAAAACCATTTTATGAAATAAAAGCTTTCTGAGAGAAGAGGCTTGTTAGAAGAGTTTGGTCCTTGTGTCACAGTTCTGGATGGGTAGCCATCTGGATGCTGTTTGTTTCTGTGTACAGGAATGTTTGGAATATTTCTAATACCTGAAAGGTGATTGCAGAAAGAGCAGGGTTGGTCTCTCCTTAGTGGTGACAGGTGACAGGACGAGAGGAAATGGCCTCAAGTTGCACCAGGGAAGGTTTAGATTGGATATCAGGAAAAACTTCTTTATGGATAGGGTTAAGCACTGAAATAGGCTTCCCAGGGAGGTGGCTGAGTTACCATCCTTGGATGTATTTAAAAACCGTTTGGATGTGGTGCTCAGGGATGTGATTTAGCAGAGGGTTGTTAGAGTTAGGGTAGTATGGTTAGGTTGTGGTTGGACTTGGTGATCTTCAAGGTCTTTTCCAATCCGAGCAATATATGATTCTAAAGTGTCCACTGTATTTTAGTAAGCTTCATCTTTTTTTACCTGATACGGCTTTTCTGCCATTTGGCTGTAATAGTCTCATGCTTTCTTTCATAAAACAGCATGAAATAGATATATTCTTTTCTCCTTCCATATCGTGAATGTACTTAATTGCCTTCTTTTCCTGAGGTGCTGTTTATATCCTTAAGGATATGGTTGTCCATGTGCGGTAACATTGTCTTCTAGAACATTAACAATAGTAATACTTAAAAAGTTACATCTCAGAGTGGGCAGTACAAGTAATTTACATAGAACATCTGTACATATTTCCGTGTGTCAGAGTGCCCACCACTGTTGGGATGTCTTTGGTTTACAGCCAGGTCTTGTAAGAGATCTAAAACTTCAGCTTCTATCCTTGCCTTTTGTGTAAGTTTTTTCTTCTGTAACATGGATGATTCTCCTCTCTTTAATACAGCTGACTTCCTGCTCTGTTCTTCTCCTCTAAGATAGCCAATGAGGGACAGTTTTGGAATGTCATGCAGCCTTTGGAAATCATTAGCTTTGTGAGTTCACCAAAGTCACGGCTGTTTTGTGCGTTAGTCACAGTACTGTCCTCTTCTTAAAAATTTTAATTCAAAATGATTGCTGTACTCTGACTCAGCTACCCCTAAAGAATGAATGATACCAGTCCAAATTCTTAAACTATCTATAGAGAAATTCCCAAATCATATCAAGACACATATCTTTTTTTTTTTTCTTGCCAAGAGAAGAGGTTGTTACTTATTTAAATAGCTGTTCAAATGCTGCAGAACATAACTTAAGAAAAAATGTCTGGAAACCTGGTTTCAATTGTCTCAGACATTTCTGTAAAGCATTCTTTGATTCCTTAATCTTATTTTATTCTGAGCAAAATTCTCTTTTGGATAGTGAAAAACCTCTTTCTTTGTTCCTTAAGCATCCCTTAATTTAGTTGGAATATGTCGTTACATCATTGTCTGATTCTGTAGAAGAAACATTTTTGTCTTTTTTTTTTTACTGGTGCTGTGCTGATTTCCCTTTGAACTTGTAAGTTTCAGCAGTTTTGTTTCTTACTCTTTTTTTACATCTTTTAGTAAAATAATCAGCCAGAAGAAATCTACATTATTAGCGGCTTCATGGTTGGATCCAATAAGGAGACTTCATATGCAGAGAATATTTTTACATTGCAGCATTAAATTCCAAAAGAAATCCAAGGTATACATGAGGATTTAAAATTTGATTTATAGGCTGTGTGATTGAGTTAGTCAAGGGAGATTAAACTTTATCCTTTTCTTCTTAGCTTGCCCAGTGTCTTTGTTTTCTATTGAATATTGCTTCAAGTCTTTGTGTCAGAGAAGCATTGGTACTTAGAGGTCATGCAGGCCCGTTATTTCATTTGTGCTTGTGTCCATGACAGAGGTAGTTAACCACGCTCAAGACTCATTTTATTTTATGTATGTGTTATAATTAAACTGCTGCAATTCTAAAAATTTTCATAGCATGCCTGTGTTACAGGTCAGATGAATGTCTGCTGTGACATTAGCTGTTTTTAAGTGAGCTACTTAGTGAAGGTGACCAGCTTGTACTCCTAATCTGGACGTGGTTTAGGGGCCTTGAGACAGAAAAGCTTGAATATCTGTTGATCATCAGTCAAACAAAATGAAAAGAGAGCATTTGTTAAGGGCATGATAGTCCAGCTGCAGCCAGTCTGCATTTTAATGCTAATGTGTGTTATCTCATTCACCCGCATTAACCTACACCAGCACTTCTACCAAATAAAATAACGCTCAGCTTTTAATCAGCATGCAGCCAGTTGAAGTGGGTGATTGGTATGTGAGGGTAGAACTGCTTTCTCTGCACCTATACATCTCTTAACATGGAGCTGTTACAGAGCAGGGAACTTCTGAACATAATTTGAAATAAGGATTTTGATTTGTAGTTCTACTGAAGTCATTGGGTATGGGAGGTAAACCTTGAGAAGGAGCGTGAGCAAGGCTTAGGGGCTGCAGAGTGGGTGGAGGCCCCAGGTGAAGCAGGTTGGGATAGTTAAGGCATACTGATGCATGTAGGGTCCTGCCGAAAACTAGCAGTGATAGAGAAGCAGACCTGTGCGGAGCTTGTGGAGTTCTCAGGTGACACACCTGTGTTTAATCGGGGTGAGGAGCAGAGGCCAGAGTATACCTTCAGGAGATAATTGTGTAATGCTTCAAGTGACTGCAGAGAAAGGTTGCTTTAGCTGGAATGTATTGGGCAGATTGGGAATGGGAGAGATGAGTATACTTTACTTTTAGGTGTGATTTTTCTGGAACTTATTAGACTTATATGGCTTGGTTTTTTTTACCTTTCAAAGAAAGAAAGAAAGTAGCAGTGTGTTTTTCAAGGGTGATGTCATCAAATTTTAGTGCTAAGGCAGACACTTGTTATGGACAAACAGGTTGCTCTGTCAGCAGATATGGGTTCTGTGATGAGAGGGACACTGGCAAAAAGTAAACAAAGCAGTGACCTCTTCCAATGAACGAGCCTTCAGACCAAACTCTGCAAATTAAGCTCTCAGATAAATAATCAAAATAGTATTATTATTATTTATTTTAATTATTTATAGATAACATCATATTGTTTTTTCCTTTGACTAAATAAGTATGTTATTAATAATTGGATCACAATTAAGCTTGAATCTCTGGGTTATTACGTTAGGTGTCTGTCTTGTTTTTCCAAGGGTTATTTAGGCAAACCCCCTTCCCCCCCCAGTCCAAGTTAATAAATACACCAGGTAAGCATCTGTTTCACTGAGCAAAATTAGTCTACTCAAAGAATGTTTATAAGAAGCAATATCAAGGCTTTGGAAATCTTGAGGAAGAGATACATTTTTATTGGCAAAAACAGGTCCTGTCATTTTCCTTCTAAATTGCTTGTGAGGACCTAAGGTAACAATCTTGTAGTGTATAATGTGTCTACAGATGTTCAGTCAGACTACAGAATAAAGATTCCTTCAGTAAGTGGAATTATAAGTTTACTGTTAAGTTTCTGTCGTAACACTTCATCATTCTCTTTTCAGTTCATATTCCAGAAGGCTGGGAGGATTGGTTTTTCCTTGAGTCTGGCAGAGCTACGAGTGATGGCTATATATGCAGAGTGATAGCTTGCTCTGATTTTTTTGTTGTTCTTTTCAAAAACTGTTCCATTCCTTCCCAGACTTAATTAATACAGGGGAAGGTCAAGTCAGGGGAATTGCTTTGAACTGAAATTTGTATTATAAGTGAATAATACTTTTACTTGGTTGTCTTATTAAAACATCGAAAATAAAGAAGCGGTTTTTGTTAAGAGTTTGTAACTCTTCATCACCACTATTTCTTGTTGTATTTTTAACATAACTAAAATTTATGAGACTTTTTAAGTGTCATTGAAAGCACATTCCAATTGTATCTACTGATGCAGTGAGAAATTAAGTTCTCCTTAATTTCCTTCGTCTCTCTTAATAGATATCACAGTCTGTTCCTAAAGCTTTTTAGTCTCTGATTCAAAACAGATCTTCATGCATTATTTTTCCAATGTTCTTACGATCCTAATGAGCAGCTGACCAAGTTTACTGTTAGCCAGTAGCAGTCGATTTAATTAGAGGAAGAGGTATCATGCTTTGAAACTGCAAAATTTGTCTGTTACTCGTAAGTAATGATTCACTGGTATATGAATGAAACAGATCATTGTTTCCCCATGCCTTGTAATGCAGACTCCATTCTGAGCTGTTGGACAGAAGACAGGTTCTGCACATCTACAAGGAAAAAGAGAGGATTTTCTTCCATTGTGTTTTCTCCCTTCTATTATTTCTAGAAATGTCACATATTTGTTATATAGTACGTTGCAAGTAGTTTAATTTTACAAGATTAAAGCAGAAATTCTGATGTATTTTAATCAACCTGGGATTGCCTGGTACTGATGGTGGTCCTTTAGCGTGCCTCTTTGTGACAGACTGCTTTAGTTAGTTGCAGTTTGTGTGTCAGCAGAAGTGCATGCCCAAAACCTCCGGAGAAGTATGCACAAAAAGTATACAACATAGAAGTAGTGTGAAAACTCACCACCTACTTAGATGGGTACAGCTTGTCTTTGTTCTTTACCTTTATTTATCTTTACTTAACAGACTTTGAAAAAGGCATACTAAAAAGTAGAACAAAATATTATTGTAAAAATAAAGCCAGAGAGTTATTTCAGCAGTTTGAACAGTTAAGAAAACGGGAGTGTGATTTTCTGTATACGCCTTGGAATATGGACATTATTTACTATTTGTTGAGAATTAAGCAATTCTGACACTGTGATGTTTGATACCCTGTCATGCTGGTGTTGTGTTCTTTGATTTTATTTTTTTTTTCTTTTGCTAAAGTTGAAAGTTAACCTGATAAATGTTGCACATAGGAAATACTAGCATTCATTTTTTTCTGGTTAGAATGTGTCCAATGTCTTTAGCATCACTGTCTCCACTGCATGTACTTCTGAAGCAAAGGTGAAATCAGATGGAACGATTTTGTACCTACCTTTGAGTTTCTTTAGAACTTCAGGAGAAAATGTAATACGGTCAGGATTCCTGTGAAATCCACGCAGAATCAAGCATGTCAGAGCCAGGCTAGACCTGGAATTACAATTAGATGGCAGTTGGCCATAATTCTGCAGGTGCTGATGAGTGCTCTATGAAGTACTCTCCATAGTGTAAGCGTTAATAAGTTACCTCTTAGATTGTAAAACAATCTGAAACTGAGAGTTAAGTTAAGGCTAACGAATACTGTTACAGAGGAAATGCTATATTAGTGTATAAATCTTTAGTTTTTCCTTAGTTTATTTAGTACACTAAATACACTACTGGAGGCTGTAGATATTCCTGGTGAACGTGGTGTAATTGGTCATGGATGTTTTCACCTAGTTGAACTCTGCTTTTTTCATTTAGTATCTTTGAGTTTTCATCACGTCTTAGAGGTAGAATAAGTTAATGAGGTTTAACAATAACCACTGACTATAGCATCTACTCATAAAGGAGTTGTCTTCTGCTACTCCTTCATTCTGGCATATCTGGTTCTTAAAATTGTTACAATACTGTATACCTAGAGCCAAATTTCATTTGGATTTAGATTTTAACAGACTGGTATCCACTGCCACCTTCTTGTGTGTTTTTCTTCCATGATCCAGTTTAAAGCACCCTGTCACCTGGCTCTCCCCTTAAAAATTACTGAGTAGCCCAGGTGGAAATGCTTGTGTCTTTTTCTTCTCTCTTGTAAGGCAGTTAGCCGCTTGCAACGGTTACTCTTCTACTCTACCTGATGGTGCATTATAGCAGACTTTTTTTTCCTGCATCTGTCCTGGCTCTGGCAACTTAAAGCATAATTAAAAGCACACTGCATAAGTGAGGTTTTCAGGGAAATCTTTAAAGGTAATGTTAGTATTTTTAATTAGTCAAATGTACTTAAGTATCTTAAGTTTCTTCACGTTGTATATGAGAAAAATTGTACTAACCTCGTACAAAATACTGAGTTTCAAAAATTTTTCCTTCTGTTACTGACATGTCAGTGAAGGTACTACCAAAGGTTGCATACTTCCATCTTGTGATGATATGCTCCCTGCTGCCTCCAACCTCCTCCTTTGGCGTGGCCATTATGCCTTAGGCCTTGCTTGGGACTGATAACACTGGTTTGATAAATACTATGACTGAGTCAATCATCTTACCCAATAAATAGTGAGCAGCCTGAGAACCCCTTGAGCTCTAATCCTGATAACAAGACTGCATGTGACGTCTCCAATTCCTTCTAAAAATTGTGAAGCTTGAGTGACTATAGTTTCAGAGTGGATTATGTGGAATATTTACTAGAGGTAACTTACTGAAACATCCACATTTTGAGAGAGGGTAAACCCTTAGGATAGAATGTGGTGGATAATCCATTCCATTATAGTTCCCTAAGAATGTAACTTGTGACTTTATCTGTTGGCAAACACCAGGGGAGCCTGGTATTCTGACTCGAAGAAAAACAACGTGGAGTGTGGAGGGGTTCAGGTCCCATGGCCAAACGCCATGATCGTTATGCAGGGATGAGTCCTTGGTGATACTATTGAAACTGATAAACTAACTTTATCATAGAATCATAGAATGTCCTGGGTTGGAGGAGACCTGTAAGGATTCTTTATTTAAGGATCATTATTTTTCTTCTCTAGGCTGAACAAACCAAGGACTTCAGCCACTTCTCATACGTCTTCCCCTCTAGTCCCTTCACAATCTTTCCAGCCCTCCTTTGGACGCTCTCTGATAGTTTTTTGTCCTTTTTGTGCTGTGGTGCCCAAAACTCTACACAGTACTCCAGGTGAGGCTGCACCAGAGCAGATTAGAGCAGTGCAATCACATCTCATCCCCTACTCCATATCTGCATTCATGTTCTTGGTTAACTTCACATGCTTTGAAGATAGAGTTGTCACCAGCAATTCAGAAGGATCTGTAATCTGTTGCTTTAATAAGCTGCTCTATTCACTAATCTAGCTGTGAGAGTTTTCATTGGGCATGGCCAAATTCCTTAAGGGAGGAGTCATGGAAGTGCGTTTAGACACAACTAGATGAAATGACTTGCTATTTGTGAATCTGCAATCACAATACTTTGTATATTGAATGTGACTGGCCAGTGCCAAATTGGGCATCACTCAGAATCTAAGCTCAGCTACCCCCTGCTCCACTAACATCTGAGGACAAGCCAAGATATACAGGAATTTATTTTCTGCAAAACTTCTTTGTCCTTTTTCACATGACACATGTGTCCAGCAGAATGATAGGGTGGATCCAGTTGGGTTATACACTTATTTTGAATCTCTTGACCGTCATCATCATCCAGCTTTCTCAGAATTCAAATCAATATGAGAAAAATCCTGTAACTAATCTTCTGAGGAAATGCAGTAATGGGGCAGACCTTACATCTTGCGCAAGGTTTAGCATATGTGCCTATGAGTTTGAGCAGAGCTGCCTTGATTTTTCCTTCCTTGGAAGGCTCCCAGGCCTTAGTAGACCATTTGTATGTTACAGAAGTATTTCAGGACACTGCCTTTTAAAACTGATTATCAATAGAAGTGTAGCTGTTCAGTGCTTAGAATCCATTTAGCTTGGTAAGTTCCAGAGGGGAAGTGAGAGCAGTGATTAAAACTTCTTGCTGTGCAACGCTGCCCTCCTTCACTTTCTCTCTGTGGTGTTTTCTACTGAAATCCACTGGTGTTTGGGTTTGTATTTCATGCCTCCATCCCAAATTTGGCTGCTGAAACAAAAGCTCCTTGGTTCTTTGAGAAAAGCATCTCAGAAAGTACTTCTTATCTTCAAAGTGTTTTTCTGACGTTAATTAATTGGATCCTCACGATCCTGTGAGCAGGATAAGGAGCAGCCTGAAAATGCCCATTAAGCACTCATACTGCAATGAACTGTGTTAAACACCTTTGGAGCCTTGCTGGATAAAAGTGTTTTCTCTACTGCCCAAATAACTTTAGAAGTGTTTGAAAAGAAGTGCACAAAAATTAAAAATGCTTTTGAACTTTCAGCAGACTTTTATGCCTGTGTGCTTGTGGATGTAAAAAAGCTGCTGTTCAAACAAGCAGGGGCAGATCCTCAGCAGCTTGTAAATTACAATGGTGCCATTGATTTCACCACAGCTGAGCTGCCCTAAACATGCTAAAAGGCCTGGCTTTTTGCTTGGGAAGTAAAGCAGTATGCAGTAACGCCTGATCTGAATAAAGAGCTTTAAAACCTCATAATAATAGTAATAATACCTGTAATGAAGAAATACTTGCAAACACCTGGAACAGATTTTGCGTGAGACAGTCAGAAGAAAGACATTAAATGAATGCAAAAGAAAGGTAAACAAAATAAAACCAGTCGACAGTATTTGTGGGCATACTGTAGTATGAAAATGAAAAATATTTTTTTTATCTTTCCACTGAATTACCAAACATTCTTTCTGCTCTTGAGATGAAGTGCTGAGCTTCCCACCACAGTTTAAATGGAGGTGTGGGAGAAGTCTGTTTTGCTGAGGCTCCTAGCATCTATCTTTGCTGGGTAACTGAAAGATGTTACAAAGCCTTCCAGTCTTTCTCTTCTCATGATGCAGTTAGAAGTGGGAAGAAATTAGTTCACGTGATGTATTTGAGAAAAGTATTGAACTTCTCCTTTGATAGAAGCTGCTTTAACTGATTAGCGGGGCAGCAGTATTGGGCTTCAGGGAACTTCAGAGAGCAGTGCTTGCTGCTTTTTGACTCTGTGTGTTATGCCAGTGAAGGTTATAATATGAGTTGCTTAGCCAGTACTCTATTTATGTTGCAGAGGTTTACAGTATTATTCCGTGTCTTTCTTTAACTTTTCTTTCTTTCTTTTTTTTTTTTTCTTTGAGAAGATTCTGTCATTGCAGATGTATGCAATGACTTTGTTGGCCTGAGCGGGAAAAATACTGTTATTGGATCAGCTGGTTTTGGTTTCTTTGGATGAGGTAGGCAGGGTTTGTGCCTTAGTTTAAATTTTTGGCAGTTAGTGGTAGAAACTAAAAATGGATAAAAGAAGAAGGTAAAGAACATACAAACTGAAAGGAAGAATAATGGAAAAATTAATACTCATTCAAAGTTGAACTCTCTACCAATGACTTTTTAAAAATACTAGGGTGAATTTTTATCTGGATTTATATTTTTATCAAAATTAAACATATATATGGATTGCTGTTTACTTGGACTAATAATAATCTTTGCTAAGATTTTTTTTTTTGGTTCATTTAATTTATTGGAACTTGCTTTCTGTATTTTTTTTTAGCATGTACGTTCAAAAAAGCTACTCAGTATCTTTACTGAATGAGTGTATCTCACATTCAGTTCCTTAACATTATATAAATAACAGCTCTGCTAACCTGGGCGATAACTGCTATCAGGTATGTATAGCAGTTGCGTACCATGGGCCTAGTCTCTAAAGGATCCTAAAGAATCTCCTAAGTTTATATAGTTGATCCTCTTTGGCTTTCTGGTCTCAGAATTTTTTGTTTTATTTTATTTGGTCAGTAGTTGGATTATTTCTGTATTTTATTAGTCAATAATCAGATATAATTTGGAAGATGTGTCATGTGCCTCCAGTTTAACAGTTGCAATTATATAGCCAAAAAATACTCAAAGAGCTTAGTTGAGGGAAGCAAGAGCCACTAAAAAAGGGGGGAGGGGGGAGTGTTTTAATTTACTTGAGTATTGCAGAAGAGTCAGGCTTTGCTCTGGCAGTGTTTCCCTAACAGAGCATGAAAATTTTCTAAGGTAGCTTAAGCAACTTTGATCTCATTTTTTCTCCTGGCAAGGTTGTAGATGACTCAGAGCCAATTGGGTGCCACTCAGTGCCAAGAGGGTACCTGAAATCAAACCTGTTTGCAGGATAATCCTGCAATAAATCATAGCACATACAGTTACATAGCTTTATCCACCAGAGTTGTAGCTTGCTCTTTTAACAAGGAGAGGGCCTCTTAAGGTACTGGCTTTGCTATATAAGATGTGCATAGAAATACCAGTGGTCTGTTTTATGACTTGGCAGTGGCCTGTGAAAGTAAGAAATTATGGTAGTTGTTATGGTGCAGCCCGCAATGGCATGGATTAAGAAGATTCATTTCTATATATTCACCATCCCCTTGATAAAGCTCCTGTTTTTATCTTGAATCAGATTGAAACAAGTCATTTAGAAGTTAAAGACTTTGTCCCCTTGTAAGAATCTGCACTGCCATTTGGCAGTATGACATAGTTTTGCTACGTGTTTAACCTGTTGCCGTAGGAGTAGTTGGTTTTTCTATCTTTGTAGCAGAACACCATTTTAAATGATTTTCTGGAGGTTAAATATTTGATGAGCTCCTGACCTGTGGGCAACATTCCTAAGAAGACACTTTAATTGCAAATGTGGGTAAGATGTTCCCAGCTGAATATCGATCTAGGTATACATTTTTAAGAAGTATGAAGTGACAAGAAATTATTTACAAAAGAAAACTAAATTTGGTATTAATCTAAACAATTTGAACAATGTTGTCTGAAATGCAGAAAAAGTAAGATTATGTGTTGTGCAATTTTCGGTTAAAACAAAAATGAGGGCTATGGATAACCATCATGATAAATGTAGCATAAGACAGTCAAAAAAAAAAAACACCCCACACCCAAACTTTTCAATTGCACTGTATTACAGTACATTTGAAGGGAAGTAGGAGGGTGTCAGGATGGGTGTTAGGAAAAGGCCCTTCACCAGCGAGTGGTTGGGCACTGGAACAGGCTCCCAGGGCTGTGGCCATGGCCTGAAGATGCCAGAGTTTAAAAAGCATTAGGGCAGCACTCTCAGGTGTAGGGATTGAACTTTGAGTGATCCTGTGTGGAGCCAGGAGTTGGACTCGATGGTCTTTATGGCCCCTCCCAACTTGGGGTGTTCTCTGATCCTATACTTTCTTATACTTCTTATGTATACTTTTTATACTTCTCAAAAAGTGATCTCAAAGAAGACAGTTTATAAAACTTCAAATAATAAATAAATGCTTAGTAAAGAAGGGAAAAGACTTTCTTTTCATTTAACCATATATTCTGTATCATGCTTCCAACATAAGCTTTAAAACATTTAAGTGTAGTTCTTGCTGGCAAAATAATTGTAGTTTGTACTAAGGATACTTAACTCACTTTTTTCTGTTATCTGAACTCTGCTGCTTTATGTATGCCACAAAGTACTGCAGTTAATTAGCCAGTCTTATTAAGTGGGAGGCTTGGAACGTACAAAGCCATACTTTCCTTGTTAACCAGGGAAAAATTGTTTCACTAGCTTTATAGTTTTGGAATGAGTAACAATGACAGGATGAGAAGTGATACACTGAAATGATTTGTATTTGGCATAGTCCTCTGCTATCGGTGAAATAATTTGATCGTATTCCTTCTTGTTCTTGGACCTATAAAAATGATCGGTACAATGAGATTATTTCTACTTTTGCTGTGTTCATGGATTGCTGGGCTTACCTCCATGTGTTAGCTGTGTTTCACAGGTTTGATAGCTCTGTTAAATAAACGTCAAATCAGTTCAGTCTCAGACCATCTTTTTTATGTTTAAATGTGTTGACTGTCTATTTGATGACATAACCAATAACATCTGGAAGATTGCCCTGAGCATCTGTGGCCAGAAAATTGTGTCTGAGAAAGTGAATACCAATGCTGAACTGACTTGCTGTATTTCCAGCTTTCCTCTTTCCACCCAGCTTCTTGTGTCAGGAATTCATCTTCTGGCAATATGTTCTCAGGTAAATGGAGACACCCTTTCACTAATGTATGTATGATTGTTCTTTGCTGAGAGCCAGATAATAGGGAGAGTCTGTAATAAATCAGTGTTCTTTTAAGCTGATGACCAAGAGGTACTAAGTTGTTATTAGCTTGTATTGAAAGGGAGAACAAGTGACAAAGTAAATTTGTTCAGCACTGAACTAATTCTGTGGGCAGTGGAACAAAGTCTGTCTGGTTTGGTTTGCGTCCAGTGTCAGTACTGTAATGGCTGCTAAATGAATCAAAGCAAATTTTCTCACCCATAACACCCTCTGGTCACTCACCTTGTAAATAACTTCAGTCTTTATGTTCAGGTCCGCCCTGCCTGCTGGCCCAGGATCTCAGCTTTGCACAGGCTGACAGACCAGTTGGCTGCCTGGCATTACAGGTAGCTTCTGGGCTCATGCTGTAACCTGCTTTCCAGTAGGGCAGAGTAGTTTTGGATCTCTGTTCTAGCCTGTTACCTGCATTTGTTCAAATAGTTTTGTATTGGAGACTCAGCACTTCTGTTGGACTTACCTGCAATCAGACAGTGGGTAGTATAGAAGAAGCTCCCCAGAGGGTGGGGATGACTGACGTTGTGCCAGAAGAGGATACTTCTAAACTAGGACACCCAGGAATGCTTTGTAGCTACCACATGTGTGTTTTGAGTTACAGTATTGGATGTTACCACAATAATCAAAAATTTTTTGAAAAATTCCAGTTAAAATTTAAAACAGCTTAGAAACATTCACCAGTTCCAGTTTTTCATTGCTAGGAATTAAAGCTATTTAGCAAACAAAAGAAGCAGTTATAATTCTATTTCAGCTTTTGATTATCGTGAGATACAGTGCTGTTTTTCTCCAGAGATACCACAATCTGCTCTTTTTTACTCAGCTGCCTCGTAACTATTCAAGTTCTTGGCAATTGTTGAGAGTGCAAGGAGTTGCAAAATACTTCTCAGTATGCCAACTGGAGAAAAGAGTGGGATATTTGCACATGTGCTTTTTAGTAATCCGGCCATTCTGACTGAAGTGGTATCTAGATTAAAAGATAATGCAATCCACCCATAGGATTTAGGCCAAATGTGTGTGATGTTTCTAAGCTGGGCTAACTAATGTGCAGCTGAGCTGTGCCAGAAGGCTCAGCTATCGCCTTCAGACACATTAAGAGCCAGTCCCATCAGCTTCTGAAATATAAGAACTAGATTCTAACTGAAATGGTGCAACTAAGCCAAATGTTAAAATCTGCAGATTCAATGAAGTTGCACACTTAGAATATCACTTGCTATGTTGAAAGTGTATCCCTCCTGGAGACTATTAGTTTCCAGCACCGAATGTTGTCTATTTCGCATTACTGTTGTTTCTTAATATTTGGTGTACAGCCACTGTTAGTGAGGTATATATATGATTCTAAAAATCCAAGCTATGACTTTACACTGTAATTTCACCATCATTCTTGTCAGGCCTTACAACAGCTGAAGTTCTGGGATGGCCACTTATAAACTTTAATCTTAGTTATGTCCTGCCTTCTTTAAAGAAAGAAATGAAAGATGAATATGTAAGTATCTGGAAAAACTTTCGCCTTTCCATGGAAGAATCGCCAAAATGCTGAAATTCTGCTTTAATTTCCCTTTTTACTTGCATTCACTAATCTACTTCGTGAACTCTATACTTCAGAAGTTCCAACTAATATATAGGTAAACTTTTACCACCTTTCTTAGCAGCAGTGTAAGTATACAGATCTGTTAAAGTCCTCTGATTGGTTAACACTACTATTTTCTATCTGTTTTCAAAAACTCTCTGGTTATATTTTCAGTATTTCACTTTTCCCCAGTAAGATTGAGTGTGATGTATGGAAGAGCAATAGTGGTGAAGAAGCACGTTAAATTCTGCATAATCATACATCTTGTACATGTCGTAATCATATCTCTGTGTTAGTGATGCCAGTGTTGGAGACTGGTGTGAGAATGCTGTAGTGTGCATGTTCACTTTGCTTTTCTTCTTTTTTCATCAAAAGGACTTAAGAAAGAGAAGGAGAAGAGTTGTTTATTTCAGCTGGCTATTACCAATATGTGTCAGGAAAGAGCATGTAAACAATGTGGGGAAATATTCCATTCTCTGATAGATGCTGAAGGCGTATGCTGTTCTATAATATGTGGATTGATTTGCTTGAAGATTTTATTGAAACTTCTTGGAACTTTGAATTCTTTTATAGTGCATGAGTCTGCATAGATTGTATGACTACATGATAAACCAGTTCTGTTCCTCAATGACTGTTACTTATTGCATTGGTAATTATTCTGCTCTGCTTTGCTGTCCCAGCATTTCCCTTACGGATGTGTCAACGTTCTTTTTGGAGTTAGAAATGAAGGAAAAAATAGGCAAAACTGAATGAGGAGGGAGCTGCATCAGCAGGGGAGAATTAGAGCAGCAGTTTAATGGATGCTTCAAGAGGAAAATGACTCGCTGTGGTGGTAGAAAATGAGCATTTCTGATTACAGTAATTAACTGGAAACCTTGATGTTTAAGCAAGTATGTCTTATTTTCTCCTGGCAGGTAGAAAAGATCAGGAGTTTTTTTCTGGGACTTGTTGCCTGAGATGATTTGCAAGAGCAAGCACATGAGGAACTCAGAGCGAGATTCAACTATGCTCTGAGGACAAATTCAGCAATAATGAAAGAAAGAATTATTGCTGACAGCAGCATATTACTGTGCAGCATTACTATTGCTGCTGATTTGATCAACTGATTATATAGAAGAAAAAAAGAAAATTACACAAGTGAGCCAAAATTGACTTGCCATTGTAATGAAAACCTGGGAAATCCTTGCCAAAAATAAGCAAGTTCCACAAAGGCTGAGACCGGCTGAAAATTATTTGTGCATCTGTGTCAGATTTGGGAAGTACTTGTGTCCACCACTTTTTCAAGAAATCGACAGTGCCTGCAAAACAGTAATTTTAAATTTCTGTTTTGGCACAATATCAAATTCAATCTAGGTTTTTCAGAGTCAGACCAGAGATACTACAACTCTGAAAGCAAAGCAAACCATTTCCGTTTGTGCCAAAAGAATGCTATTTGGTTTTGGGGTTTGCCTGGCTTTGTTTGCTGAGCTGGTACATCTAGTACGTCCAGAGAGAGTGTAGAAATGGCTATCAGTTGTTTGGTTTTAAATCATTCATTACAGTGAGCAGCATGGGAGCTCAGAAGGGTAGCTGGAAAATCTAAACAGAAAAATTAGGGAGCTGCACATCTCCTCTAGGCAAAAAATAGTTGGAAAAATGAACAATAATTTGTCTTTCGTGAATGCAGTGCTGCAGTCACTGAAACATCTCAGTGCATAATGCAGAGCTGAACTGTGGATTGATCACAACCTACAAGAGACAAAACACAGAAAGCTCTTGTAGTTTACCTTTATTAATTTATTAGTGTTGGGTTCACCTGTAACATAGTCAAACTCAAAGGAAAAAGGTTTTAAAACTATGCTGCATTCCAGAGAATCATAAATGTATATGGTAGATGATTTTGCACTGAAAACGGGGCTAAATGAAATAGCTAAGACAGGAGGAAGATGACTTCTTAAAGAGCTATCTGAACAAAAGTATTCTGAAAACATTGTATGTATTTTAAGTATGGCCTTGGAAGTAATAGAATTCTGAACACCTCAGTGCTAGGTGATGGCATGAAGTCCAGGAGAGGAAATTGCCCAGAAACTGGATGAGATACAGAAAAGTGGTCAAGCAAGACAAATAGCAAAAAGTAAATGAACTTTGAAGGAATTGGATTTCATCACATTCATCTGCTATTGATGATAGTTTTCTGACATCTCCATGTATATTCAATTGTCAATATAAACCTACACATTCAAAATGCTAGTTTATAGTCAGTCATAAATGTTAAAGATAAATTTTCTTGGTACAATTCTTTTTCATCATCTCAATTATTCTCTTCTGTTCTTAGTTACTGTTAGGCTTTCTACATCCATTCTAACAGTGAAGATTGCAGTGCTGTTGTAATTATTAGGAAGTGCATCCAGAATGTCTGTTCCTGCACAACTGAAACAACGGTAACTGAGACCAAAGATGACAGAACTTTAGTCTCTTGTGCTGGCTTTTTTTGATTATTTGCTCTGGAAAGATAAAGCCAAAGTAGAATCTCAGGACGAAGTTGGGAGAATTAATTTAATGCAATTCGCTGTATGAAACTTGCTAGGCTACAAAGCGGGATTTTTTTAATATGGTATGAATATTATTTACAGATCTTCCTGCCTGCCCCTTCAGCAACAGGTTTGGTGATGATATTAAAAAATGAATACATCAGAAGAGTACATACACAGTGCCCATAAGGCTTCAGGTGAAACATTATAGTAGGAAAAGATGTAATTAGAAAGACAAAAACTTGTCTATCAACTTTTATCATTTCCTTTTGTTGATGGCATTATGATGTCACAAGTTTCTTCTGAAGTTTGTGATGGTCAGTAGGATAATAAAACAAATCCTAATTGCTTTTGGTCAGGAAAATCTCTCCCTTCCCCTGTCTTAGTTGCCAGTGAAGAAACCGTCACGTTGTTTGTAATCACTTGATTCTTTCTGGGTACAATCCCTTAGCCATACTAATGTTTCCTGAACTAAACTCAGAGTCCTCTGGGAGCTGTGCCATATTTTTGGAAAGGAATTATTTCTGAGAATCCATTTGAACCAGTCCCTATTGCTTTATTTTTAATCTGTATATTATTATAGATAGCATTAGGCTATTAGGATATTTAGAGTATTCCGATAGCATTTAGCTGTTATTCTCTTATTCTCTGTATGCATCATGGTATTAAGTACTACACTTCCACGTATGACTTGCAGTATTTCTAGATTGTTGTAAATGTAGTCAGTTCATTTAATTGTATAAGTATTGTGCATTCTGTACTGCAAGTCTGATCGGCGTTCTGATCCATGTAACTGGTTTTCCTACAGAAAAACTTAATAGAAGCTGTGTTTCTTCTGCTTCTTTCGTCATAGTGTTTATTCAGAAGTAGCCATATTATTTACTATAGCTGTTTCTGGGTACTTATTCTGACAGCGTTGGGAAGGCCTTGCTTCTAAATCAAAACAGCGTAGCTAAAACATTCTTAAACATTAATTCAACTTAAATGACAACAGAATTTTTTAAAATGCTTTTTAAAGTAAAACACCAGAATATATTCCAAATGTTATTTGACTAGTAAAAATCGTCGTGCTGAATTGCAAAAAATGAGGCAATTGCTACACTTGCCCTCTAAGACACTTTGGTTTAATTGGCAGCTGCAAAACAAAGGTGGCTGGAGAGCCCAATCCATTCACCCACTCATCTTGTATAGCTGCCTCTGCTGAAGATGTTAATTGGTTAATTTTTTACCATATTTTATCAGCCCTTGGCCAGAATTGTGAGCATCCCTGCAATTTGTCAAGGTTCTCTGGGATAAATTACCAGAGAGACATTTGGATCTGACTTCAGCAGCGCAAGTCTTCACTTTATTTCTCACTGACCACAGTGGTAAGAATGCAGTCTGTTTCCTGGAAGAGAACTGCTTTTCCAAATGAACATCATGCATGCTCATTTAAGAACTTGCAAGGCCTAGAATAGTTCAAGATTTAGATAGAAAGGAATTCAAAACCAATTCATACCACTGCTTCTTTTGAAGATAGTTTCCAAAAATGGCAGGGGAGTTCTGACCAGAAAAATAAATTGTTTTACTAGAATTTCACCCACAGCACCTCTTAAAATTTCTTTGTGGTAATGCTGTAAATGTGATGCCACAGTTTTGATAAAGAAATTTTGTATTTGAAAAAAAGTTGAGTGAAGCTGTTATAAACTGGAACAGTGGAACTTACCTGATTTATCCCAGAGCAAATGAGTTAGCAAAACTGGTACAGAACAATGCATTTTCTTCTGTATAGGATTTGTAAGTTACTATTGCAGTTTACTTCTATAGGAAGTTTTAATGCAGACTAGGTGGTATTTTTTCACAAAAACAATAATAATGGGGAAATTTAAATTACTTTTTATATATGCTGATTTTACGTCTTCGTGTAGGGGTCTGTTCTCATTCAACTTCCTCAGTGATCTGGATGAAGGGATGAATGGATCTTATCAATACTTAAAGTATGTGAGGGTGTCAGGTGGTTTGGGCCAGGTGCTTCTCAGCAGAGCCCAGCGACAGGACAAGGGGGAATGAGCACAAACTGAAGCTCAGGAAGTTCCATACAAAATGAGAAAGAACTTTGCTGTGAGGATGACAGAGCACTGGAACAGTCTGCCCAGAAAGGCTGTGGAGTCTCCTGTGGAGATACTCAAAACCCAGCTGGGTGCTTTCCTATGTAACTTCCTCTAGGGAACCTGCTTTAGCTAGGGGGTTAGGACTAGATGATCTCCATAGGTCCCTCCCAACCCCTACGATTCTGTTAGTCCATGATATATTTTTCTAGTTCAGAGTGATGCAAAGCTTTTTGTAGGGATTTTTTATTTTAAAGGCATCTGAGAGTACAGATTGTCAGGAGATTCAAGGCCTGGAGATTTGAGAAAACTTAGCAAGTGATCTAGACTTGAGAAAGTTGTCAAGAGTGAAAAATGAAATAAAAAGGAAATACAGTAATAGAATTATCTTTGAAGTTCTGGATAAATTGATTTTTTTATTTTCTGGTCACAGTGATGCAGTTTAAATTGGGATTACAAACCCTACACTTACAAATCATCAGATATCAACTTCTTTCAGGAAATACTGACCTTGAAAAAGGGTATGAGTTCATTCTTCACAGAGCACCACTGCACTGGATATCTTTGCTTTAAATTCTTGCTGAGTTTTTCAAGTTGCAGGGGCAGCTGTGTAGAATCAATAGTAATAAGCAGAAAAGCATGAACTGCAGAACATCTTTAAAAGGAGAGCAGTAAACTGGACTGTTGGAAATTAATATTCTTCAGCTACTTGCAATGCAATCTTAATTATAGCCTATTGAGATTGTTGCCACAGAATGGTAGCCCAGTCTTGTAGCCTGCCACTGTGTGCTGATAGAGTATTGCAATACTCTGTCACTCCAGTGCAAAGCATTACTGAAAATCGCTGTAAACAGCACAGTTTT
>JAOWBP010062071.1:3238-36191 GCA_028571105.1 Tragopan temminckii
CTGAATAAGAAATTGGGTTTGAAGATGGCCTTCTGGAAAAGTAACAACTGAGGAAAAAAAAAGACATGGAGAGAGAGATTTTTCCAGATGTAAACTCAGTTGCTGTTCCAGTTGGTGGCAGAAGAAAGTCACAATAGGATCACAGAGTATTTGCATCCCTGTGTACTCTGTGACGCTTACCTGCTACTTACAACTGACTTCCTTCTGAAATAAAAATAAATAAAAAATAAATTAAAAAAATAAAAAGAAGACACATTCAAAGCTGCAAACAGGCTGAAAACTGTTACAAAAGTAGGTTGTTTCCTTCAGATCTCATCATGCCTCATCCTCCCCCTCCCCTCCCCCCGCTACTGTGGTGTGTAAAATATTATCTTTTTCCCTAAATATTCCAAAATTTATAGCTGCTTCTGGCAGGGAACTAGAAACCTACAGGAGAAAGTAACAAATCAGGAGTGATCGTGCAAGTATCTCTTCCCACCAAAAATCATCTGAATGATATGAAAGGGTAAAGTGATAACAAGGCTCTGTCCTGGTCTAATGCCATGGTCCTGCAGTGAATGTCAAAGTGACTCCACCACCACAAAGAGGTCCAGATCTGCCACTGAGCACTGACTTACCGCACTTTCTTACTATCGTGGCTTTGTTGCATCATGGAAAAGAGAAGCTCCCTTCATTTCACTAGCTCCACAATGCACATTTTTACATCAAAACAGTATTTTTGTTTTAGGAATACAGCAGTCTCTTACACCACCTGTTTACCAGCCAGATCCAGGCAGAGGAGCAGGCCAACTGGAGCCATGATATTAATAGTTGTGAAGAAAAGAACATTACCACGTCTAATACAGTCATGAACAGATGGCCTGCTTGCAGCACAGAAAACCTTCAACCCATTTTCAGGCTGTAAAGTTCTCTGCGTCAAAATAAAATGTACCAAATAATGACTCAGGATGCTTTGCTTCCTTTCCAGGGGCATGTCCTGTCACAGAAACAAGTTTCCTCTTTTCCTAGCTGTTTAACTCAGCGGCTTTTCTTACACTGAAACAGATTTATCATCATATTTTTCTATTCCTATGCCTTTTACTTTCCTGTTGAACGTGATTCCCTCTGCTCCATTTCAGCTGCCCTCCTTCAATCCTGAGGTGTCTGTGAGAGACCCTGCAGACGCAGTAGCTTGTGGCAGAGCCTTTACAGGAACAATTCCCCCATTCCCTCCCACCTCCATTCCCCCAGTGCCTGTGAAATCTCAGCAGTTAGGTCCTGTCAGGCTGCACTAGAGCTTTGCATAGCTTGGTTTGAAAGAAGCCAGACAAGGTGAAAAGGAGAGGAATTTTTTCCAGCTCCTCTCTCTTTTGACAAGTTGACATTTTTATGTGGAAAAAGATGAGAACATGAAGAATTTTTTTATTATTATTTTTTAAGTAATAATTAGAATGAATGAGAGATGGGTTAATCACGTGGTAGCTGAGAGGCAGTGAATCACTGCTGGCATGTGTCATGACAGAATCTTTGGACTGTGTTAAAGTGTCATGCATTAAAAAGCCCTGTGTACCCCTCTGAGTTGCTTGGTGATGTGCTGAGCACAGCAGCTATTCTGACACAGGGCTGAGGGCAGCTCAAATGTTTTTAGACTGTCTTTAAATCTCATTGGCTTCCTGGTAAGTGTATGCACCCACTACAGCTTTAAATATGACCTTGGAAGGGCAAAGTGTAAGGCACACTCTGTGGCAGGGTGTTCTCAAAGACTGTCAACAGCTCCAAGTTCCTTCATGCACTCTAGTCTAACAATTCAGATCCCAAATTCCTTGTTTTCTCTGTTCTGAACACCAGACCTTCTACACAATGATTAATAATAGCAAAAGCTTTTGTGCTGTCTCCTCTCTTCTCACTCCTACAGTTTTGTATTTAGATTGCTGCTAGTAGATGTGGCTGCCATTTTTCCAGTGTCTTAGAAACCTTTGCACTATCCAAAACTCATATCATCATCTTTTTTGTTCCTATAGCCAAATCCCTTTATCACTGCTAATGGCTAATATCACCGTAATGTAATTCAGTCATTTACCACTTAGTGCATGTCCATACCATCATGGACTTTAACCTAGCTCAGATGATCTGGTTTTTTAGTCCAGATACTGGAAACAGTCTAATTATTATTCCTGTCAGTAATTAAAGGTGGGCTATAAGAAAGAAGGGGACAGATTCTTTAGAAGGGTCTTTTGTGATAGGACTAGGGAAAATGGTAAAAGAGGAGAGATTTAGACTGGATATAAAGAAAAAAAAATTTTACAATCAGGGTAGTAAGGCACTGGAACAGGTAGCCCAGAGAGGTTGTGGAAGCCATCTGGAGATGGTCAGACTAGAGGGGCTCCAAGCACCTTGATCCAGCTGTAGGTGTCCCTGTTCATTGCAGGGGAGTTGGTCTAGATGGCCTTCAAGGGTCCCTTCCAACTCAAGCAATTCTATGATTCTACAGTTATAAATTGATACTAGAAAACTTGTCCATGCAGGAAAGTAACTGAAGAGCTACATGATTCTGTGACCAGATCACGACATACTGTGATTAAACAGGCATCTATATGATATTTGCAGCATGCAAAGTAAAAATAGCAGTAGGTAACTGAGAAGCAGCACACATATACATGCACCCACTCCTTCCCATGCACCTTACTTTGATATAAAACAAAAATTCTGCACAGAGTTAAAGGACTCAAAACAGAAAACAGAAGATAATCACCCCTCAGCAAATTTTGTCCATTGTATAAAGCAAAATACAGATTTCATTGCATGAAAAACATATGGGGCTAAACTCTGTGCTGAAGTGATTCTCACATTGCTCTTCCCACCATTCTACACCATGTTTTGAATTTGTGGTTGACTGCACACTCGTGTTGGGGCTGTAATTTCAATGTCTTAATTTTGTGACTTCTACTCATTTAAATTCCCATCTGCGAGCTGCATGCAACTTGACCACAGAAAGGTCCCCAAGTCAGAAACGTGGCACTTGCACACTATCAATCAAAGTAGCCAAACAGGAGAATGGCAGCAGCTTGACTGAAAGGCAATAGCAAAACAATAAGAATCATCCCAGTCCTGTCAAACTGCCATGCTCAGCCAGATTGTTGTTAACAGGGCTCTGAAAAGGGCTGGCTGAAGCAGCGGTTAGAAGGCAGCTCTGTCTCCTGGTAAAGAAAGAAGACGAGCTGCATTTCTTGTAATCTACAACACTGAATTTCCCAACTTTTATGATTCAATCAATTTTTTGTTGCAGAGAATAGGGGGTGGAGAAGGGGAGGGAAGAAGCTGGGTAGAGAAAAAAAACTTTTACATTCTTCCCTTCTTTGGTCAGTCTGGTTTGGTTTATTTTATCCTGACTGTAGGAAAGGATAAAGCAGCCTGCCTTAGAACTTGTGTAAACATTATTAGTAGAAAAGGTTTTGTTTGCTCTTCCCTTCACAGTCAAAAGTTACAAGATGTTAACATCTGCTGTCCTTTTTGAAAAAGCAGAGCACTGTCTAATTTCTTGACTTTGCATGGTGGATACAGCTGTACCTAACAGTTGTTGCTGTTCAAAACACCTGGCACCAACACCTGGTACAAGAACTGTCTGAGAGTAACAACAAGCAGTCAATAAAATGTTGAAGTAACAACACCTGCACCTCTGTCTTTCTCCCCCCCCCTCCATCCAAGGAATTCCTAGCATTGCTGTCAAAACATAGATTCCTGAATTTCATTACATTCAAGTATTTTCAAGTATCTTCTTAACTACACACAGATTTATGAGACAAAAGTCCTACAGTACTTGTAGGCTCACATACAATCAACTCTTTTCAAGTATGCTTGGTTTCCTTGACACATGAAGCAATACCATTCCAAACCGACAAAACCTGTCCTTGGAGACATTCAAGGTTAGGCTTGGACAGGACTGAGCACCCTGATGTAGCTGTGGGTGTCCCTGTTCATTGCAGGGGAGTTAGACTACATGACCTTTAAGGTCCCTTCCAAATCAAACAATTCCATGATTCTATTCTATGACTCTATGAAACTGGTCCACACTGCAGCTTTCCACAGCACCACTACTTTCACCAGCTTCAAACTCACATGCCCTCCTAAGGCAGCCCACTGTTGGCCCTACTCAAGGAGAGACAGCACTGACATTTGAGTTGCACACTCAGCTGCTCTTGTTCTCTTCAAACCAAGCTCATCCATGTACCCAAGGCACCGTGCAGCCTTCAGAGCTGATCTGCTGTGATGGGAGCACCTCTTCTGCTCCTTGTCTTGGCTGGGCTCAGGCTCATTTCTGCTCTCTCTGATAGCATATTTTATCCTTTCTTCCCTAACGAATTCCCAATTCATCTCCCTGCTTGATCCTCAGAGCTCCATTTTTAATTCCCATGCACTTTTCCAGAATGTGGGACATGAGTCTGCTTGATGCCACTCAACACTGCTTGGCTACGAGTGCTGGAAGCTCTGCTTCTGCCCCATGTAAAAATGACATGAACAGCACTGAAAAACAGGGGCATTGCCATGTGAAACTTGGCCAGATGGATTTGCCAGCACTCTGCACATCTCACTAAACAGTTTTATCTGCGGAAAAGTGCATCCATTTTCAGGTCTAAATGAAAAATATTTTACCCGATGGAAGAATTAGGCCTTCTTTCCAATGTTTTCATGTAAGCTACTTTGGAGGAGAGGCATTTCCTTTCTTTTATTCTGTTTTAGTTACCCTGAAACTGTGCTGTGCTTGATTGAAGTGAAGCAGCTGGTTCCTGAAGCACTGCAAAAAATGGTTTCTGAAACTGGAGCTCAGCGGAGAAAGAGTAAGAGAGACTGAAGAGGTTTGGCTGAAGTATTTTCATGCTTCTGTTCTCCTTAACCTACATCATCAAAGAAAAACTCTGTGGAGCAAAAAGTTGCAAAATAAGACAAAGTGTTAGAATTATTCTGGAATAATTCCACTCCTAGCATATTTATGGAGCATCACTTTTATCCCTGGATATTTATTATTTCATCAAACATTTGTCTGGAGTCAGTTTTTGCAGCTTTAAGGCTGTCCTCCACTCTGGAATACTTACTGCACAGAGGTTTGGGGGTTTTTTTGGTAGCCATTATTGTCAATCACCCACACTATCACAAGAGAGAAGAAAATCATCCACAGCAAGAAGGAACTCCAGTCAGATCAATCCTAAGGGAAGTTGATTTATAGGGAAGTTCTGCTGGAGTTTAATTTTTCTTTACTGCCCTTCACTGAGAACTTCAAAATCAGAATGTGTTTGCTGGATAGCTTTCTTTGCCTTACTGCCAGGCTAGTCACTGTTGCTACCACATCATTAGCTAATCCATTCCTATATTAAATATGGACAGGATTCAACAGTCACATACACAGGAATGGGTAAAGTAGCTGAGCATAATATAAGTGTAATTGGTTCTGATGTGATCTAGTGTCAGTAAATGTTATGCATTGATTAGCATTCCTGGGCAATCTGACTGCTTTCCTACTTAACTGCCCATACAGGATGTCAGTTTATGCAGGTATACATACAGAGAAAGCTTTTTGGTTATTCCCTGATGTGAATATCAGAATTAAATGACATTGAAATGGAAAAAGGATGTTGAATAAAATAAAGTGCCTAGGATGGTCATGTATTTTCTTTACTTAGAACATAAAGTAAATTTGCCAACTCAACTAAGGCTCTATAAGCACAATATAATGACTAGCAGTGATATTTTTTCCCAAACATTGTCTCAGTCTTCACTTGATTTTTCAGTAAAGGTAGCAAGGGACAGGATAGTGCCAGAGGCAAAAATGGGTTGGAAGAAACCTGACGGCAAGTGCAATGGGGAATTCCAGGAGGGAGAGCTCAGCCACATGCTCCGGATCAGGGAGCACCTGAAGGGATAAAACAGAGCAAGAAGGTGCTTCAGAGAGAGACTGCCCTGAGCAAAGACCTGCAAAGCACTGTGGAGCGTGTCAGATCCCCTTTGGAAAAAAAATAAAAATAGAAAATGTCTTGTGCCTAGGTGGCATCTAAACATTTTCTTTACTCCCACCAACAGATGATCTTTTTCTAGTCTGCCCCTTGTCAGTAGGAGATGAGGGCATGACTGAGAGTGACAGTCAGACTTGCGCTCACTGCTGAAAGCCTGGGAAATCAGCTATGAGACTGAAAGGGAAACAGCTTGCCCAGAGAGGTGTTGGATGCCCCATCCCTGGAGGTGCTCAAGGTCAGGCTGCAGGGGCTCTGAGCAACGTGATCTAGCTGTGGGTGTCCCTGTTCATTGCAGGGGAGTTGGACTAGATGGCATTTAAGGGTATCTTCCAACTCAAGCAATTCTACGATTCTATGATTTTCCATGAAATATGCAGCGAAAAATCATTTCACTATCATATATAAATACATCTTTGGCTCTCATCCATGTGCATAGGTAGGCCAGCTGTATTTTTTCAGCAGTGACCAAAGAGGAATGCTTCAATTTACTACCAGTCTAACAAAAGCACCTGAATTTTTCCACTTTCTCAGAAAGCTCATGTTCTCTTCAGCAATATATAGACACAGTAGTAAAATTTTATTGTTTGCTCATGTGTTCACAGTACTTGCCAGACCCTTTCAGCAGTCATTGGTTTGCACTCACAGTACATGCTTTCACTCTATAAAATCAACACAAGTTCAAATTTTAAACACACTATATAAAATTTTTTAAAAAGAAGTAAGAAAAGCACATTCCCTAGGCAGAAAGGCAGCTCTCCGTATTATATTTCAGAGTAGGCAAAATAGTTCACTGTGCAGGGGTGTTCAATTGTTACTGAAATTTCCCAGCTTACTAGAATTGAAATAAAACATTCCATAACTGATCAAAATACCTGAGGGCATGATCGCTCAGTTCTTCTGGTTGTCAGCCTCCTGTGTAGCTTGGATTCCCACATAGCTCTGTGGAAATTCAGCCATAAGAAAAAGTCAGGGAGACTCAGAGGAAAAAAAAAAAAGAGAGAGAGAGAGAGAGAGAGAGAACTCTCAGTAAATCAAGTGTGAAATGCCTTCCACTGATACAAATTCAGATTATAAATAGGTTCACTCTGAATGCACAGATGCCCTTTTTCTGTTTCCTTTCTGGAAACAGTGTGGCTTGCTGGCAAGAAAATCAAAGTAAATAGCTCATTTATGTCAATTTCTGAATCTGAAAATGTTGTAATTCCTGCCATTTAGGCAATTCTAATAGTTTTACAGAATCAATTAGGGATAGAGACGCAGCTCATGCCAAACTGCACGCATCCAGCTGAAAAACAGGCCGTGCAGGACAAGATTTCACTTAAATCCCTGCAGGAAGGTGCTTGTAATTAACTTTAATGAGGAATCCCTCCCGTGCAGAATAGCATGTAGGAGTTACTTAAGAATAACAGAGATACAGAGGAGTAGAACAGCAACAAAAATATTATATGAGAATTATCTGCCTCAAAAAACATTTGTGAAGTTGGGATAAATATAACAGCTTGAAAACTAGCGTAAAGCTGATATGTGACGTGTCACCATGCCTGTGGCAAGGCTCTTCCTCAGGCTTAGAAGAGAGCAGGGAAAGAGGAAGAGGTTGAAAGGTTGGCAGCAGTCCTCACCTTTTTGCTCTGCAGCAGCAGGGCACGCTGCTTGGTTCCCCAGATATGTCTTCAGGCACAGGTCTGGGCTGTCTGCTTCATTTGCTCCCCTTGAGCCCCATTTCACCTTTCTCCCTGACATCAGATTGTTGTTGGAGGGAAACTGAATGACAATGCATTTGATAAAGGTAAGAGATTTGATGGGTTTATAAACACCAGAAATGCTACAGAAAACCTTATAACAAGCAACCAGGTAAGGGCTGGAGTACAGCAAGCTCTGCATGCTGCTTCCATCTGGCCAAAACTCTTTGTGCTCTCTTTGCTTTCTGTTAGATCTTCACATGTTAGTCCCCCTGCTATAACTGATACAATTTACCTTCTTCTGCCCTGAAGAGGATGGAACTGTTAATTACTTTTAGGGATCAAGCATCAGCCCAGCTCAAAGAGATGTCAGTAAGGCAGTGACCACCAGAACCTGGTGAAAGAATTAGAACAGGGCATGTAAGACACTGTCCAAATCCTAGATCACATCTAACACCAGCTCATCAACTACACCTTGCAGACTTCCTAAGTCACAAATAATAGCAGCTTTAAATGTGCATGAGTAGCTCACTTTAGATCATTTCAGCATGTCTCATACAGCACAATTCTTAGCATGTTAGTTTGTGGAACAGAAGACCTGAGTTTTCTGTGGTTCTTCTGCTACTCATTCACAAACCCCCACTCTGCATAAAGCCACTTCTCATTGTTACCCTCTCTGCTATATATTTTTCCCTGCTTCTACGTACACAAAAGCAGTGCTGATGGTTCCTTTACCTCCTATGTGTATCTGACAGCTTCTTCTGCTGGAGCTACTGGGTTAGGTTTCCAGCTGGAATAAGTTTCCAGCTGGGATAGGTTTCCAGCTGGCTTCTTTGTCTAGGTGGTAGTTATATGTAATGAGCATTTCTGAAAGTCAATAACAGTATTCTACATTTAGTACATTGAAAATATGAAAAAATATTGCTTGCATATGCAATATGTAAAACGGACATCTTCAGTGCAGTCTTCACTTGTGCCAGTTAGTGAACGGACTTTCTGAGATAACATTATCACAAATATCTGATAAAGAAATTAAACATTTTGACAGGTATATCTTTGGCATCTTATACCACATCCCCACAGTTTCCTACCGGCAGTGAAAAGACCTCTAAATCACAATAGAGAAAGAATAGAGATTGAAGACTGAAAACATTAGCTTTATTTCTCTCCACTGCACTACGTCATTTCATAACAGTCTGCTCTTTAAATGGAGATAAAAGCTGTGCCAAATGGTGCTTGTAAACACGATGTCACTCACAGAGAAACCTTCCCCTGGGATGCTGTATTTGGGTAAAGGAATATCCCCGATTAGGTCAAATCCAAGCATTTTCCAGAGAGCCAAGAGTGATTATGCATCAAGCTGTCTGAAGCATTGCTTAGGGCTCTTCCATGCCAGCTTCTTGGAAAGACAATTAACATTAGCTTTTTGTTTGTGAGTCATGTTTTCTTTCAGTCGCATGGAAAAAAAAAAAAAAAAAGAAAAAAAGAAAAAAAAACAGATTTTCTTCTAAAATTTTTCAATGCAAGCAGTTAAAGGGGAGTATGGAAATTTTTAATTTAGAGTTCATATAGATGAAGTGAATGAGTAGAGAAGAGCTTCTAGCTCCATCCCGCGACTACTGAATATGTTTCATGGAGCAGCCTCTCCTGGTGAGGAGAGAGTAAACTGCAAGTAGCTTTAGGAAGCATAATATGTTATGACAGAGAGCAGAGCATTGGAGCAGAGTTATCTCACCAAAGAACAGCAAGTTAAATTCCCTAAGCTCTCAGTACAGTATGAGCCTGACACATTTAAGTCTTCCCTGTATGTTTACACATACAAATTATACTAAAGAAGCAGAGTTTATTTCAGCTCTCTGTTCCAAGCCAAAAGGTATCTGGAATTCATTCTCTTGCCCATTAAAGTCTCTTGATGCAGAGCTATTAACTGTTTTGAGCAGTAGCCTGTCTAATTTTATGAGTTCTGTTTAGTTAGACTACCTGGCAGACTATAAAAAACAAACTTCTCAGAAAAATTTGCTTTCTCTGGCAGTGCATTGCAAGCACTATATAAGTATAGGAAGAATACATATCCTGTTATCTATACAGCTTGCCAGGAGAAACCTCTTTGAAACTGTGGACCAAGCTTGAAAGCTTAGTTTTCTTTTACTTCATTTTCCTTGAACATGTCACTGTGAATTTGTCGTTTCACACATGTAGGGTTCATTCAGAAGTTCTCAGCTTTCTCCTTTCCTCAGCTTTACCCTCTGGTTTAGCTACGGGTTATCCCTTTTGTCACTGCAGTGGAATGACTGCACCAACCATACCCACAAATTGCCCAACTTCATTACTACCACATGGCTGAGGTTCAATGCCTTTTTCTGTGAACAGATAGCTGTGATTTCTAGGAATGTCACTTTGGTACTTCCCAAATGACATGGTTGACACTATAGAAATTCAGATTTTTACACATAGAATTGTTTCTCTTTCCACGGATATGGTATGAAGTGTGCTTTCAGGTTTAAAAGCAGCTTTACATTCTGCACTATCAATTGTTGGTAGAAATCTGCATGCGGTGTCTTTTTCCTATCACTTTCTCAATCTCCATATGCTTCTACCATTGGCTTTGAGTGTCTCTTCTTTCTGCCATCTGACAATGTAAGAAAAGGGAGGAAAGGTCACAGAGAAAGGCCATTCTCCTGGAGCTCTGAAGATCTGAACTGCCTACTCCTGTCAGAGAGCTGGGGATCTGTTGATTTCATAGGATAGAAGCCAAGCCAGTTTTTCACATTTGTGAAGATAGAGGTCGAAATTCAGACATCTCACAGGAATGTGAGATGCCAAAATGGATGATACTTTTCTTAAACTATGTACAAAAAAGCACTTCCATGGAGACAAGCATCACACAGGAACATGGTCTTTTGTATGAGATATTGATAAGAAGACAATAAGCAGCCTTGATTTGTTGCTGTTTTTTGATCTCTGTATGCATGTCCCTCACAGAGGCAACAGTTAGCTTACAAAGGTACCATTGCATGCTGTGCTAGAGATCAGGCTTACCATCCCTGAGGAAGGCAGCACTGCAAGTCTGTGACCATGATCATGCTTCAGGTGCATGGTACTCTTTGGATTATGATGACAAAATTGTTTGAATAAATTTATGTAAGTTGGTTTCCAGTTTCCTGCTCACTTGTGCACAAAATAATCTCTGTGTTTACCACTCCTGCTATTGTCTTTAAGGATAAAGCCTGTTCTTCTGTTTTCCTTGGTTTTCTCCCACCACAGATTGAAAGCTTCAAATACATTCAGTAACGGAGTTCTTCCATCACTGACTGAGCCAGACCAAATGCTGAAAATCAGGTGTTTTTTCCAAAACACATTACAGTGATGGAACATTTGTTTGCTTTATGATTTCTCATTTCCTTTTGGCTTAACCTCTCTGTCTCACCTCTCATGCCTTATATTTCAATGAGCTGTTTGCTCAGAGAGTCCCCATTTCACAGTTTCTGGAAAGATTCATCCAATTTTACTCATAAAACCTCTCCACAGGTGAAAGTGCTGTATCAGAAAAGCAAAAGCTGCACCAGCAGAAATTATAGTTCATGGGAATTTCTGATTCACACCCAAAAACTGAAACGTTTTTAAATTACTCCATTCCACAGTGAACCACTTTTAAATAAAGGAAGAAAAATGAATGATCTGTGATTAGAAGTTTGCCAACTTCCCAGAGCTCCCCATTTCTCCCAACAAGTCACATCTTTTGGAAACTACTGATTGATGAAACCCACTCCAGTCCCTATCAGCCCTGATTCCCGCATCAAATGCCATACCACACTCAATCAACTGACTACAGAGGTTGAAATCTGTGCTACTGAAAAGATTACTGCTGTTCTGCTTCTTGGCCACGTCTCACCATTTCCAAGAACTTTCAGCACTAATTGACAATAATTCTGGCAGGAAAAAAAAAAGAAAAAGAAAAAGAAAAAAAAAAAAGGTCAAATTCTGGCTCAGATCTCAGATATCTAAAAAGCAAAAGGCTGGAGAACAAGTTTCTTGATGGAAGCAAGAGCTTGCTATTTTCACTTGCATCTGACAACCACAAGTCTGCACTGATTTTCAGGTTTTGGTTTAGATTTTCTAAGTTATCTGGGGACACACAGTTAAAGTCTTGCAATGTTTCTGCAAGTGATTCTGAAAAAGATAAATATGACGACAACAATCCTCACACAGTTAAGAAACAGGAAGCCCAGAAGTTTGAGTTCAGGACTGTTCAACCTGGAGAAGAGAAGGACTGGAGTGATCTTATCAATGTCTATAGATATCTGAAGGGAAGGGAAAGAGGACAGAGCCAGGCTCTTTTCTATTGCCTGCAGAGGTTGTAGAATTTTCTCCTTAGAGATCTTCAAAATTGACTGGATGGACACGGTTCTCAGTAACCTGTGCTGCATGTCAGAACCTCTAGAGGTCCCTTTCAACCTCAAACTTTCAATTCTGTGATTCTGAATTTATTTCTGATCCAAAGCTGAAAGTTTCTCGGGGTTTTGTATTGAGGGTACAGCTCACTTGGAACAGCTTCAGCTTAAAGTTCAGAGTCTGATATTTCTAATTCACTTGCTCTACACCTTCAGAAGAGCCCAGCAGGGAATATTCTCAGGGATACTGGGAACACTAAGGTTACATGGACTTTATCATGGGTTATTCAACACTACTGGGCAATGAGTCCCGTAATTCAGCACATACTTCAGCTCCACCAGTAGGAAGTTCAGTCCCTAGCAGCAGTAGTTATCCTACCCAGGCTACTGAATCTGTTGCAGAAAAGAGGAGGGGATTGTTTTTGTTTTTGTTTTAATATACCTAGGCTACTACAGCCATATTTAAAAAAAAAAAAAAAAAATTAAAACAAACTTAGCCTTTCCTTTCAGAAAAAAACATGATTTGGCTTTGAGGTAAAAACAGCACCAACTTGAGACGTGTCAAGAAAAATGTGGCAAATTTATCACCTCTACCCATCAGCTCTGACTCCTGTGCTTAATTCGGATTTTCTGAAGCCCTCCTGACAGTGCCTGCTACCCCAGAGCAACAGCACAGCCTGCCAGTCACAGCCTTCAGCTTCTATCCTCTAATGCTCACACCTCCCACCTGTCACTAAAAGCACAGATATAAATACATGGTTTTGTCCTGGCAGAAGCTCCCACATGCCAGGCATTTGGCTTGGAGCTCCTATCATGTCAGCAGCTGATATGGGTGTAGGGGGAAGAATGCCTGTCTGACAAGAACTCGCCTGTGTCGAACAGAGCGAGCAAGCAACTGCGATGTGAATAAGAGGGGCCTGTGGGTACTGTGATAATTTTGTAAAAAGCTTATGTAGTCCCTTTCAACTGAAGTATTTAGAGATTTTCAGGCCTGATCAACCTTTCACACACACAAAAAAAAGTTGTTAGGATACCAGTTTTAGGTCTCTCAGGAGATGCTGAACATGTGTGGGATGAAGCTCTAAATCCCTCAATGGGCGATTCTAGATAAGGAGTCATTCTGCAGAGCTATTCCCCAGCCATCCCCTTCTCGCTCCACAGCCCGTTCCTTCATGCCTGTTTCCAGGAATTACTGGCCTGCTGTTGGGAAATGTGGCTTCGCTCTGGTTCCCAGCACAGCCGTGAAAGAAGCAGGGGCATCAGCATCCTCATGTGCATTCATCTGGGGAGAGGGGCTTCCCATCACACCTGCTGTGCCTCACAAAGGCCGCAGAGCACAGCAAGGGCTCAGCTCCCGCAGCCCCACAGGAGGCACGGCCTTCGCCCTGCCTCCATCCTGCTCCTGAGCCAAACCACTGAACAAAAGCCGAGGCTTTCTCTCTGCCTCACTACAATCACCCGGGCCAAGAAGGAGGTGCTGAGCTCTCCTGTTTTACCTCTTTCCTGCTCTTCATCCCAATTCAGAGTTCCATTACCTGGGCAGTCCTCCCTCCACAGTCTGTGACAAGAAAGAATCGCACTGGGTCGTTTGCTGCCACAATACAAGATTTTGGTTCATTTGCCTTATGTTTTTTGGCCTCTATTATCATAGTTAACACCTCTTATTTTTAAAATTCCTAAATATGTTTGAAGTGCTAGCCTTGAATGTTGCAGCTTGCTGTCTTAATGGGAGGGCAAACTACAGGTAAAACTCAGAACAGCTTAATATCCTTCATTTCCCTAAGCTCCTTCCACAGCTAGCAAAGAGGGAGGCCCTTCATGACATCTTTCAGATTTGTTAAATTAGCCTTCTACTTGGAATCACCTTCTGAACAGACTTGTCATGTTCCATTGACTACAGGGGGAGCCTAAGCACAACTTGAGAGATTAACTCTCCACCTTGTACACAAGGTTGGTGGGTACCTCACATTGACAAATCGCTTAGAAGTTTTTGAATCAAAGGCAATAACTGAGAGCATACTACTAAAGTACAGTACAAAGCATAATAATGGCTGCTAAATTATTGTTGTCGTTGCTACCTCTACTAACACAGCTGTGTATTTCTGGCTTTAAGGTTAGAGTGTTTTCTATCTCTCCATCTACTTCAGAGACTTGTAGCATAAATTCTACAAAGCAGGAAGCTGGTTGTTTTTTCAATTTTTTCTTCCATTTGTTTTTTCTCTCCACGTTTGTTCTGCATTTTTGGGCCATTTTATTGTGACCCTGATTCTAAGGTTGCAAGACTGAAATATAATATACTTGTCTTCTCCTTCTCATGTTGGGAGATAAAAGGGTGGCTTATTTAGGGAGCTTTCCCGATAAGACAGCAAGTAGCACTGATGATACACAGACTCAGCTCTAATTCAACTACTTACAAAACAGTCTTTATCACAAGAGTGTGTTTTGTCTTTGTGACACTCAGTTGAGCAGGCAGCTTGTTGGAACCATGTCACCAAGGAAGGACAATGGCAAAACAACCAATTTTGTACTTCAGTTTAGCTAAGGACAAACAATTCTGGTCCTGTCCTTGGCTTTTTATACTGGAAAGTGTCCTGTGGAATCAGTAGGACTATCTGCAGCACATAAAGCAAAACTTCATAAATTGTTACAGGACTGAGATTTTATATGGTTGAGGATATTTATTCACTATATCACGAATGTCAGGACTCCAGGCTGGAAATTAGCAGCTTCTCATTCAGAGTGTATCCAAAATAAAGTCTTGAATTCAACACAAATCTTTTTAATAATATCTGACCTCAAGACAAAAGAAGGAATCCCTGACTTTTCTTTCAGCCTGTTCAATCCCCTGCTCAGGTAACTCTGTTTTGGAAAGAGGGTCCTTATGCACTTTAGTATGGGCCCTTTTTCATTTTCTTTCTCTGGCATGCATACCTAGTTTTTTGAAAGAGGGAGGTAGGGAGGGAGAAAGGCATACAGATATAGAGACAGAAGGAAAAGCAGAGATAGACATGAGAAAGAGAGCAGTTATAAAAGAAAGAAGGAGCAAGAGAAAAATTGGGAGGATGGAAAAAAAGAGAATGTGAGACAGAAAGAGAGAGTGAGAGAAGGGAAGAAAAAAAGAAAGGAAGAAAGAAAAAGAAGAAGAATGTCCAATAGCAACAAGATTGATCAGTGTTATTTCTCTTTATCCGCTACCTTAAGTGGTGTGAAAAGAAAGTGCAAGTGAGTCCATTCCTTCAGGCTGGAGATTCCCTCTGCGTTACAGTCATCCCAACACAGCCACTGCATTGGACTGAAGCCCACAGTGCATCCCCAAGTGGCACCAACCACACTTGACTTTTGCTGAGTCCCATGAGCACCTGTGGTGCTACTAATTAATAACAGCAATACAAGAACTAATATAGTAAAAAAGCCAGACCTTAACAAATGAAAAAGAAATATATATTTAATATATAATTACATGGGTGCAGAAGTCTTCTATTATCAATAACAGACTTCTGAAATTGTACATCAGGGTTAAAAAATATATAAAGGATCAGCCTGTATTTCAAAATGCAATAATATGCAAATTAATTAGCACTGTTATGGAAAGATCTTTGCACTCTCCTCCATCCCCCACATAATGGTTTTCTCCTTTACTCTCTCTCCAGAGCCCCCAGTAACACTTAATAACTACTGTATAGCTGTCAGTGAACTGAAAATGTTTATCAGTATGTACTTTCTTATTTTATTATATATTTGAGAGGGAAATTAACTGGTCTTGAGAGGCATTATCTATTGAACAAGACAAAAAAAATTGTTACTGACCTTTTCAGATCCAAGTTATCATCTTTTGCTCCTGGGGTAGGAATGGAAGGAAGCAGAAAATTAAAAGAACTATAGTGCAACTAACAAGAAGAGACGGAATAAATACAAACAAAAATATTCTTTGCCAATGGAGACAATAGTTTCCATGGTGATTGTATAGCAATAAGGCCATCTATAACTCCAGAGCTATTTTTGACACTGTATAAGAGACTGTGTGTGTGTATACACATACTTGTGTGTATTCTTGCACGCAAAAATGTTCACGTGTGTGCACATGTATATTTGTAATTTAAGTAAAATCTCGTTTGAGAACTGGTCACACACATAGTGGCCTTTTTAAGAAAACTTCTCAGAAAACAATGAGAATTTATAACAGATTTGTGCTTCACTATAAGATTAAAGAGTTCTGTCTTTCATTTGGATTTTTCTAGTGATGATAAGTATAGACTAATCAGTAAGACAACCTGAGAGAAGAAATCTGCAAAGGTGGCTTCCCTTATCACTATGAAAGAGGACAAAGGGAAAGAGCTGAATTAATTTGCAGGAAAGCTTCATCTTGAACGTGAACACTTTATTGCTCAAAATCTCCATTCTGAGCAAAAATCAGATACCGTTCTGTCATTTAAAAGGCAATGGATGAACAGTGTCCGTGTGTGTGTGTGTGTGAATATTATTCATTCAAATATTATTTACAGTTCTACCCTGTATAAGGCCAGAGGGACGACAAACTGAAAACCGATTACTTCAGCTTTAGTAGTGCATAAATTGAACTCTGTAGTTTTACAATTCTCAAAGAGGCTTCCACTCTGCCAGTGGTACTTTTGAAGGGACATCTCCTCCCACTCACCACCGATGCTCCTCCTTGCATCCACAGAACCACTCCATGAACCACCACTCCCAGAAGTTTGGAGCACAGAGTGGTAGCATCAGAGGTTGAGTATCTTCTGCATGAAGTCTTCTCCATTCATAAACACCAAACATAACAAAAATAGGCTATGTAAAGAAGAGATGGCCTTCTAAGACCCACCAGAAGCAATTAAGGCAACCCGCCAGAAAACAGCTGACTCAAAAGCTCCTTGCAAAACTTGTTTAAGGCTTAGTCACTAAGTACTGACTTTTGGAAGTGTGGGAAGGAAAGGAGAAATCAGAGACCTCTGCATTCTGTGTGACAGAGCTCTGGAAAGCTGAGAAGGACTTGATGTAGTCCTCAAGCAGCTCAGACTTACTGACAAGATCCAGATATCTCTCAATTAAGAAAAAGAGCATTGTAAAACTATTATTATTCACTAACCTGTAACTAATTGCTAAGAAGCATATAAAAAGGGAATTCAGATTTTCCTTTTGTAATTAAACAATGGTAAACACTCAGTCTTCTTTCCAAACATAGGGTTTATTTTGTTGAGTCTGTTAATGGTTTGAAGAGTGCTCTATCAGTTTTCATATCTTATAAAAGCCTACTTTCCCCCAAACAATTTTTGAAGATTGTGTAAATCTCCAGTCTTGTAAGTGCTATGGAGCATCTCCCTCTTTTGACAGTGAGTGACAGAAAGCTTTGTAGGGAAAAATTCATTCTTTTAAAATTTTAACTAATGGTTCGGCACATAAATAAAAAGCAAGAGATATGGAAAAGAAATGAGATATAGGGAAAAAAAAGCAAGGATAATGAAAAGACAAAAAAATAAAAGAGAATAAATTAGCACACAGTGAGCATTACCTGAGTTTCTTCATCACTTAGTGTAGTCCATTAATATAATTTAACATCTTTGCTCTATTCCTGAGGCTTAACCATCTCTCACTAAACACACAGTCATTAAAGTCACTGAGCATGACAAAGCTGAGAACAGTTTTCCCACCACTTATCTGGTAGAATAATTTTAAAATAAAAGATTCTAAACTCCTTGTATATGTAACCCATCACTGTGCCAATGTTATACCAAATGAAACAACTATATTGAAACAAACTCATTTTTAGAAATGGTAACTGTTGGGAATTTGGAGCAGACAGCTTTCAGTGCTCCCAAACCAAAGAATCATTTTCTCCTCGAACTAGTTGCTGTCAGATTTCTTCCTACAGATTTAAACTCTTAAATGAATTTACAGAAATGAATAGTGTTTTGGGGGCCAGCAACACCTATAGTTAACAGGAAATTAGTACAACAGAGGCACACCACTAATAATATTAGGAATTTAGAAATCTCTGAAGCCTTTGACAGTTGCAACAACCAAATGATGACACCACGTTTCTGTGTATTAGTTTATTTAATTCTTTATCGCCACTAAGAGCAAGTAAATTATGTTGATACAATTGGTAAACATATACATTCGCTAGAACCTCCCACAATCCCACAGAGCTAAGGGAAACATTAAGGATGTTACAGGATTAATGCTTTCATTCTATAATATGGATATATGGCTTTCATACAAGTTTAAAAAAATTGAAAAGGTAACACACTACTAGCTTACAAAATCAATATACAAACTGGAAAAAATAAAAGAAAAAAGGAACAGCATAAAGAACATAATCCATGAGAGATATATAGAACTGGTTTAATAGATATATACAGAATTAGAAATCCATTGAACATGATACTCAGGCTTTAATTTGTTATTTTGACTTTCATTTCTTCTCTTACTTAGCACCCAAACCACAGGTATCAAGAGGATTTCTGTTTTGTTTTGTTGTTGCTTTTTTAAATTTTTTCTTTTCTTTATTTTTTCCTCACTTTTTCTTTGCAGAGAAAAAGCCTTTTTCTTCTTAGGTTTCTATGTTCACACTTAATCAGTTCTTCCACTTTGAAGCTTTGAATAAAGCCCTTCCATGTTCTTATTGTGACAGAAGGAATGTCACTTTGATACTAAGTCCTATTGGCCATTTTGTTGGTGGGTGTTTGCGTTTTCCTTGGGCACAGCTATCCTTAAAATATTATGCTGGGGAAGAGAAGAAACCTGACTCTCCAGCCTATATACTACTCTTTTATTAAAAAAACAGAACACAGGCCAAAAGTTCTCTCACTTCTATTTTAGCTTTAAAACATGGCAGCACTAGTTGTGAGTCACAGTTTGAGTTATGGATGCTCTTTTTTACACACTTTTGCTTCAATGTACATGGATCTTTATATATATGCAATATGTATGAGCGTATATTCAAAGATGCTGTGTTTGACCGACATCCTGATGATGTGGTTCCTAGCTCCAAGAGGCAGCAGTAGTAGCCTGCATCTGCTGCAAGTCCCTTCAGTGACAACCACAGTCTCTGGACTACCAGAGCCATTTTCTTCAGCTGCAATAACCTAGATGAGCAATATAATTATAATATAGGAAGTGTAATGAATCACCCATTGAGAAAAGTTAGATAGTGTCTGGTTGCCAAGCAGATTAGGCTGAGGGAATTCAAACAGTGTAATTAATTAAATGAAGTTGGCTAAGGGTAAGACAGCCCTGCAGAGGCTATTCATTTTCCTAGCTTTACATCACAGTATTCAATGCTAAAGCTTTTGTACGGTCTTTAACTTTGAATGACTTTCCAAAACAGGAACACTTGGAGAGTCTCTGTTTTGTTTCATCAGAAAAATCACACACTGGACTCACGCTTTCAGTTTCATTGTGATTTTAGATATGTACTTACTTTTTAGCAACTTGTGACATCAAGACACTCCACATTTAAATGGAAAACTGCAAAAATTATAGAGGGCTTGCACAGCCCTACCAATGTGATGACAGAGAATATAGCTGAGTTCTCATGTTTTCACTGAAATATCTCATTTCTGCTCGGGTCAGTGATGGGGCCAGAAGGCAGAAGAGTGGCAGAAGGGGAACATTAGAAGAATTATTAAACCTCATTGCTTAGTTTTAATCCAAAAGTACATGAACATTTCAGTTGCTACAAAAAAACACTATCTAAACCTTCTTCAAATTCAATTATCCATGGAGTTTAATAGGGTCCTTCCACACTCTAATTTGCTCAGACAGTACTCACTATACATGAAGCTCTATGCACCACGTTTCTTCCCTTTAATCTAAAGGTATAAGAGAATGCATTGGGAAATTATCCAACTTCTTGCTCTGTTTATGTAGCTAAGGGGCTCTTCTGTTTGAGAGTAGCCATTCTTTCATCACGCTCTCTACTCTTCGTTATATGTGATGCATTTCTTTTCCATAGGAAGCCTCGCTCAGGTTGAGCTATGACAGAGTAAGCCACCCTCCCAACAGATACAGAGAAATGATTTGCTCATTCTTATATTACTTTGTTCACTGTCATCTTCTGATGAACGCATGTTCACTGTTTCATTTATTTTTAATGTTAGAAGGTCACAATAAGAGGTATCTGATGATAGGGGCTTGCTGGGACTGTTTTACAACAAGTCAGCAGGTCAGCAGGTAGTGGAGGATATAACCTTTAGCATTAGGAAGGATCAAAAATGTCTGCAGATGTTAGGTGGGATGTAGATTGCCTTAGCAAAATTGTTGGAAAACCTACTAATACTATCAAAATTAGGGGTGAGCGGTGGAGGGCAGGCAATAGGTGCAATCTGTCCCCATAGAGGAGAGAATATAGTCAGAACTTTGCATAAGATGCTCTCCTAAAGAGTTTTAAAAGATTGAATAAGAGATGTCTACCCTCATTCACATGCTTCCCCTTAGTATGAGAATTTGGGAGATGTGAAAGATTATTGTGTCATGTCAGAATGGTGTACCTGAACAATATTTTGCTTTGGAAAATCAGGAGTTTTACACTGTTAATGTTGTTGCAGAGCAATTTCAATAGCAACTGAGTACAAAAAATATATTCATGCATAGGAAAAAAGAAAAGATTCCTAGACTGAAGGAAAGCCAGGTTGTCTCCTGATGGATGCCTTCTTTTGAGGATGGAATGGGACTCCTTCATACTTTCAATAACATCCTATAAACGCCTAGTTCTCATTAAGGCACAAATAAAGCAAAGCCGAAAAGCAGATGTGACACCACGTAATCCTGCCTTCTCTAATCAAAGAAGCAAGAAAAAGAAGTTTGCATAAAATGCTCCTGATAGTATCTCTTTCTTCTTGACATTGGCCCTGTGAATAATGCTACATTTTCTGTTGATATGTTTTATAATTATTACTCCTGTATTTCTGCTTATTTTTCTCCCTTTGAAAAAAAATAGTACCAGTAGTAGTATGATTAGAAGATGAGAACCAGAAACTAGTATTTACCTGAATGTACAGCAAATTTTTTCCCCTCCTGGGGCCTCACCCTAAAACATAACTTACGCTATAGTCTTGCTGCACTTAGTAGTTTGTGAAATATGCCAGGCTGACAAGCAATGATTCTCTTTCAATAGGGGCACTTTCTGCCAGCAGACGTGCTGAAGTGTTAAAATGCCCCAATCCTCAAATACTGATTTAAATCAAGATACAGACAAGCCTAATTGCTTGGAAGCATGGCTCAGCTTATTTAGAGGAAGTAGTGGGAGCTATACACAAACTACCCTAAATTTAAACTTGCTGAAATCCAGAGACTGGATGCAGAATCACCCTTTTCTGATGTTCAGCAACTCACCTCTCTCTTTTCTGAGCACTTAGATCTCCCAGAAGAAGGCTGCCATTTGAGTAAAGTATGATATATACACGTTAACAGTAAGATGCAAATATAGACCCAGATGTATGTGGTTGAGAGGTACAGAGGAAGTCTTCCTATTTCACACCCTTTGCTCACAGGACTGTTGTACTTCCTTCTGGTCCTAGCATGATGCTTTGTTTGTTTGATTGTTTGATTTCTGTAAACTCTCTCCATGGACGCCCTACACTACCACTGTAATAATGGGAATTTGACTGACCTCTTTCAGAAACTATCAGGAATGTTTCTTTTGCAATCCAGATGGGCAGTTCATTGTAAGGGACAAAAGGTAATGGAGGAAGCACAGGGAATTTGTTTTCTTTTTACTCACAAAAGTAGAAAAGAGAAGTCACATCTCAGGTTTGCTAATGGAGAGTCATACTGTAAGTCTCAGCATCAATCCCAACTCCTGCCAGCTCCCTGTGAAATGTGGACTAGATTAACTCATGTAAGACAATGATGCAACAGTGTCTACACTCAAAGCTGAACTACTTCAAGTGAACTGATGCAGCATTTAGACAGACAAACCTTTGGTGAGTGAAAAAGCTTCTTCCTCCCTTTGTCGTCAATCAGATCTACCAATTCATTAGTTCAAGTCTGAGGCATAAGCAAAGGCAGACCTGATCAGACCATAATACCAAACCAAACCAAACCAAAAAAAAAAAAAGAAAAAAAAGAAAAAAAAAAAATTAGCACCCAGCATCACCCAAATAAAAGCCTTTATGAATTGCAACTTGTCATTTTGGGTTTGGTCATTGCACGTCCACCATATCTGGGACATTAATTATATCACTGTCTCAGGTATGTCTAATAGTATAGTCAAAATAACAAGGACATCAACAAAGACTGCAAAATACACCCAAGTAGTCTGAGAAATACTTGTGAGTAATCTATCTTGAGCTATGTGCAGCCTGGCTTCGGAAGGGTTTGGGAATGTCTACAGAAGGACTTGCCTCACTGTGAGTCCAGATCAGCCATAGTCCCCATGTGAGAGAATAAAAGAGGACAAGCTCCGCTTTTTTTAATTTTTATTTTCTGCTTAGAAAAGGGAAGTGAGAAGATAGACCAGTAAAAGACTCTGCATTTCTATAAGCTAATTCCAAAAGAGCATTGTGATTTACCCAGATGATTGCACCCTGATGCAGTTTCACTGAAATCAATGAGTATCTGCAGGAGCAAAAGGGAGACTACGGGAGACTTTCTGTTGACCAGCAGGCAAAGCCTGGGGCCTAAACCAATGGTGAAGCTTACTTCTTGCTTATGAAATGTAAGGTTTATAATTTTAAAATGGTGATTTTTAAAAGAATTTGAGCACTGAAATCCCATCGGTTTCTTCTAATATATCTGGTCTGAATGTTGTTTGGCTTGTAAAACAATCTTTTACCTGACAATATACCAACTCATTGCAAGATCCTTTTTCTCCTTTGTGACTTTTCATAATCATAATCATTTGAAATATTTTAAATCAAACAAACAGAAAAACAACAGGTCTTATATTTTCTTTTTTTTTTCCTTTTTGAGTTAAAAAAAAAAAAATTAAAAGAAAAAATCTGTCTTTATGGCTAAGATTTTCCAAGGTGTTGTTACTTATTTAAAAATGGAAGAAAGCAAAAGGTACCATCTTGACATTTTCATTCTGCTTTACTAATAGACGAATAAAACTAAAAATTAATTTCATTCTTATTTGTTTCAATTCTCATAAAATGTCCCTTTTCTGAAATATGAGCCATCTTAGATAGTTTCCAAACTGATTTGTTCTGTTACTTCCCAGTAGACATAATTTCTATTTTCAACCAGCTATAGTTAAAATCAACAGGAAGATTCCCACTAATACAAAAGAGAGTTGGGTCAGGCTGAATAGCAACAATTTCAATTAGATTTTTATGTAAAAGATATTCTCTATTCTGGAAAAAAAAAGAAAAAATGAATTAAAAAGGAAGAAAGAAATAAAGCATGTTTGTGCTTTTGCAGGTAAAACAGATGACATTATCATTCACCAGTGTCAGTATGGTAAAAGAGGAAAAAGAGTTTTGCTATCCTTCCACCTAGATATTTTTATAAAAAGTATCTTTTCGACAAAATCCTAAAAATTTAGGACCATGATATATCAAACCACTGAAAGATTTTACAATTTTTACTGCCAGGAACCAAGATACAAACACCACTGTTTTTTACCCAGACTATGACAGTTAAGAATGAACATTCATCACACACAGAAAAAAACTGTTTGCCTGCAAATGATCAACAAAATGCCCCATGCTCTCCTTAAACAAATAACTTCATACAGTTATCCAGATGTAACAACAACTTAAGAAACAGTACTTGTTTGTTGTTTCAGACATACATTCCTGAATTAAAATATAACTGCACCCAACCAGACTCCTGCATCCACACAGGCTATCACTGGGTTAGGCAGGGCTCTACACAGGTTCAGATTCTGCTTCCATGGAGAAGTTACAAGACTGAAACCTACAGCAAGACTTGAGAAAAAAAGTGTTTTAAAAACCTCTACACTGTTCAGTATGCAATAGACAGAATTTTCTAAATGAGTTTGGAGCCCTTTATCACAGGCCTCTAAAAATTGTTGTTAGGGTTATACATTAAAAATACTGAAGTAATAAAAAAGGATATTTTTTGTCTGTTTGTTTGTTTCCTTCTATTGTACCATTAAGCTATAAATAATTTTAGGATAGAATGCCTAGGTATAAATGAAACTGTTAACTGATCGTTTTTGCTGATGTCCCTTTCTCACATTGCCCAAGTTGGTTCCATTAATCCAGCATCTTCTCTTGTTTCTTGCCTTCCTTTTTCTTCTTCTTGGATTCTGTCAAGACAACAATAACCACAAACAGTCAGCATCTAAAAGTCCCTGTAATAAACTTCATCCAATATCCCTGAAAGTTCCCCTTTATTTCTCTGTACACATAAGAAAAAATTTTGTTTTCTGAGCAGGGAAAGGGGAGACTGAATGAAATGAATATAAAATGAACAATGGAGAAGCAAGGGAGGATGGGAATGGGGTGCACATCTAGTTCAGTCCCTTCCTATCTGAGCACCGACCCTGCTTGGCATGCAGAGCATCGTGTCAGGAACTTGTTCCAAAAACAAGAAAACAGCAAGTGGCTCCTGGAGAAACCAGGTCATGGCTCAGCAGAGAGCTGGAATAAAGCTCTGAACACACTACCCACACGCATACCCCTCCCTCGCTTCCTTTCTATTTCATTGTTCATCTTTGGCTTTCTCTGAATATGAAGGCAACTCCAGAGCGTGGTAAGAGCTCACTTGTTTCTTCAGCTTCTCCATTGCCAGCCCTTCTCCATTTGTTTGGGACAAACACCTATGCACACTTGAGAGGCAGCAGAGGTTTGGCGTGATCTGTCCAGCTGATTAGTACCAATAGGAGTGCTTGCTGCTCTGACTATTGTGGGGTGGGTAGGGGAACAATGTGAAGATGTAAGTAAAAGTGTATGAGAAGAAATCGACAAAGAGGCATAAAAAATGAATAAGAAATGAAGGGGGTTAGATACTTTTGTCCGACATTCAATCTTGTAACGGGGCAGTTAACAACTCCGAGAGAGTGAATAAATCCTCTGAAAATCACTGTGAAATACAGAAAAACAGAGTCTACAAAGAGATGGAAAATGGGTTTCTGTGAAGTAGTTGTCTGAAAAGAAAACAGTAAGCAGTAGACTCATGTTTGCCTTAACATGGGTTTCACTGATAGACACTTCCCTCCTTTGAATTCTGCCTTTATTCTTTCCTTCTCAGAGGAAAAAAGAAAAAAAAGTCCATCTCAGGTGAAGAGGTAAAGTAACATCCATCACCCTGAATGAAAAAGTGAGCTCTTCGTCTTTTAGGAGGTCTTCTTTGTGAATATGATTAACTTCTCTTTACCCAGTTCATGTAACACGGACAGTCAAATAGCCATCAACTCTGGTAAAACTAATTTGTTTTATTAAAGCCAAGGAAGCTCTGTTGATATACTTCAGATAAGAACAAAGCTAAAATACCTTAGAACAAGAAGTAATTGTTTTCAGTTTGAAAATGTGAAAATTATTTTTATTATTACTGTTATTATTTCTCTGCCTGTTTGTGTGAGTGCATGGGTATGCGTGCCTGCAGCCTGGAGCCATTTCTAGAACCTGGTATTATTTTACAAACTATCATTACAAAATGCCATTTTTCATTAAGTTAATACAGAATTTGCACTCAACTGAAGCTTCCTACTTTCTTTTTCCCCTAGTACTTTTCTCCCCTTCTAATCTCTTTTACTCAAGTCTTTCTCAAAATTTCCCATTATATCACTGATCCTCTTGGATTCCGCACTGCATTTATTGGTCTCTCTTTCTCTCTCCCTTTTCTATCTTATCTGAGAAAGAAACAATATTTTATTGATACAGTAGTTTATCAAGACAAGCACAAGGATTTGTCAAATCTATTCAAACCAGGCACCCAAAAAAAAAAAAAAAAAAAAAAAAAGGCACTCTGCAGGCTTCAACTACAGTCACCTACATTCACGAAAAGAGATGTATGAATGTGGGCTGACTACTAAGAGTACACTACCAAAGAGAACAATATGTGCAGCTCACTTTTGGGATGATGTCACCTATTACCAGGAGAAGGTTTTATTCAGTCATTATGTGATCAAATCATATTGCAGTCTCAAAGACTATGTCTTGCACTTGACTTGAGGTCCCAGCCTGATGTCTGTATCTACTTCTCAGGGAAAGGGAGAAGCTAAACTCACTCCGCTGTCCACCTTGTGATAATCAATCTGCAAATCACACAAACTGCCAAATCCATCTACTTACACAGGGAATTGTTTTTGCATGATGCCTTGGGATAACAAAATGCTCCCACCTGGGAGGTAATTCCTCTCACATTGATAGTACTCACACTGTCAGAGCTTAATCTTTCAGACAGTTACGCTGTATTGATGCAAAGCACACTTACTCCATGAAATCACATGTAACCTCAGAGTTGTGGCAATATAAAAAAGAAAACAGCTCAGATATTTCCCAGTCCTTAGGCTCTTTTAAAAACTCTACCCTAGGCATCAATATCCGTATAATGACCCATCAAAATATTGCTGTTCATACTGTCTTCTACAAGTCTGCTCATAGCTACCCTCCACCTGCTTTGACTGTATTCAGGTTATAGACTACAGTATGTCCATGGCTAATTGCAGAAAGTTGCTTTAGGATGCATTTTGTTCATGTTTTCTCACAGATTCTCATCTGAGTGGTGGTGTAGGAAAATCTGCTTTAACACTACAGTTTATGTATGATGAGTTTGTAGAAGATTATGAGCCCACCAAAGCTGACAGCTACAGGAAAAAGGTGGTTCTGGATGGGGAAGAAGTTCAAATTGATATATTGAACATGGCAGGGCAGGTGGACTATGCTGCAATTAGAGATAACTACTTCCGAAGTGAAGAAGGCTTTCTTTGCGTTTTCTCAATTATAGAGCTGGATTCATTTGCAGCTACTGCAGATTTCAGGGAGCAGTAAAAGAGTAAAAGAAGATGAGAATGTTCCTAAGATCTCTGCTAACATTTGTGTCACTTGGTCTTTCACTGTCCTCATGTTCATTCACCCTAGACTGCTGCCTCAACTTTTAAATGCGTTAAAGTCATCTCACAAGCCACACTGTGATCTGTCACCCTGATCACTTTGCCAGCATTTCTCTTTCCAGGGTATCCAGCCACTCTAAACTGAAAGGGTCACCACGCCAGCAGTGCCAGCACTGACAACACACTTGAAAGCCCTGAGCAGTTCAGAATTCAGTGCCAGCTACCTCAAAGCTCAACAGCTTCATACTCCTGCTATAGGCATCTACCAGTTAAGGGGAGGAAAGATCCCCAAGATACACCACCACCAATAATCCCATTCAGATTCCTACTCCATATAAGAAAATTACCTAAATTAACTTCACCTTAGCACAGATTGGATGGAAGACCACCTCAGGCATTTCCTTTCATGTTTTTTAATGTGATCACTGCCCACTGTCAGAATCTGCAGTAACTCCTCAAGCTATGCACGCTGAAAATAGACTTTATGATAGGAAAGCCACTATGCTGCTTTCCACATCTCACTGACACCACAAAGCAGCTTGATTTCAGCGATTTTTGGGGCTGTGCTAGAAGGAAGAAAGAAAAGGAACACAGTGAACAAAGTCTACCTTGAGCAAAACACTACCATCTGCAAGAGCCCCGGGTCAACAGCAGCCTCCTTCACCTCACCTATCTAGTTAAAGCAAAATTTGTAAAGACAGAGCTATGACCCCGTCCACTGGCTGTGTATTAGCTGCAGAAAATGTATTTGCTGCAGACGTGCTACCAAGAATATGCAGTCACTACAATGAGGAGATCGAAATTGATGAGAGCCAGGTTCATACCAGACCATACTAAATTTTTAATCTGAATTCTAATTTTAATCTGAATTTATACACTGCATTACCTGCTTCAAAGGTAGGTGGTTTGCTACGTTTAGTACTAAGTCAGACGTTTACTGGAGGCGTCGTTATGAGCTACCTCTGGGGAATTCAGGACCAATAAGAGGAGGGAGCAAGGCAGAAAGCAGGATCATCATCTGTGCAGTGAAAGGAAGGACACAGATAGATGTTTGCCTGTTGCTCTGAGTGCACTATGTGATACTGCCCCAGCCAAACTATCCTTCCACCTCTGGCATGGCTTAGCACACAGCAGCTAGCTATAACCCGTCCAGGCTTTCTTCACACCAAGAAAATACTTTAGCTTTACCACCCCTATACATCCTTGCAGCAAAACAAAAGGACCAGGAGAGTGAGCTATGCATAGTCCAGAATATTAATGAGAATGGTAAAACCATCCTCAATTTTTGTGTCTGTTTTATAGCATGTGCTTTCTGCTGTCCCTCCCCCTTCTCTCTTATCTCACAGTGGGAGAGTTCTTGTGCAGCTGGAGGCTAGAATCCTGGACCTGGGCAAATGCAAAGAGCAAATTCAGAATACTTGTCTGTTCCTGCAGAGAGCAGCAATCAAGCACTGCACAGACATCTAGCTCCCTCCAGAACTCAGAGCACTTCTAGTGAGATAAAAACACCCATGTAGCATAGTACAAATAGCCCTGCAAGAGCCAGCTGTGTTAATGCACACACACACTTGATTTTGTAATCATTCAACAACCCGAACAGCCTTATCTTTAAGAACTGTTCATAGGATTAAAAGCTGAATTGTCACGGGCCCAAATCTGCATGAAGACCAAGAAGAATGCAGCAAATTTAAGGTGAGGACTTTACTGAGTAAACAAATTAATCTGATAAGCAATTTGAAACGGCAGCAATTCTCCTTAAATAACTGTCTTTATTCTGAAGCTTCATTCTTACTGCGCCTGCAGTAAAGGAAAGTAATTATATCGAACAGAAGCCACGTACGATGTGAAGCCACTATTAATGAATAAGGTACAAAAAGGAAGTAATTGCATTTTAATGGGAGCCAAGCACAGAAAGCCAGGACTTGCATATATTTATTTTCCTTTGTTGTGAAGAAGGTAAAAGTTCACTCATGGATTGCCGAACTCCTATACACGAGATCAAGAAGTGCCCCCAAAGGTTGTAAAAACCCATTCAAAATTTCAAAAGCTGTTAGAACTAAGCATTTCAGCACCAGGTGTTCAGGACACAGTTTTTGCAGGAATTAACCTCTGTCCCACTCAGTACAGAGGAAGACAGGTTTCCTAAAGGGCTCTCCCTCTCTCGCTAGGGTATCTCAGAGCACTTGATTGCTGTGGTGGTGGTCACTGAGTACGGAGCAGTTCTCAGCTTTGAGGAAACCAAGGATTTTGTCCCTTGATAAAAAAATAAATAAATAAAATAAAATAAAATAAAAAATTATTATTTTTTTTTTTTAAATCACTGTACAGGGATCACTGTACAGAGGTTCACCCTGCTCCGTAGGAACAGAAGCAGTACTACCTCATGATTTCCACGATTACAGAAGCCAATCTGTTGATTTTGAAATGCCATTTAAATGTGGTATTTTTTCTACTGCAACAGAAAGAGAAGCATTTACTTACTCCAAATCAGTTTAAGAAGTTAAACAAAAACAAACAAACAAAAAAACCTACAATAGCAATTTTGTTCCAAAATGAATTCTTCTTACAAGGTTCTTTGAACAAAACAGAGTTCTACCGGACAGAAGCAAAAGCAATACTCCACTAACTAAAACACTTACAGAAGGCAACTCTACAATGAATCAATGACTTTGATGTGATTTTTACTTTGTTAATGTATTACAACTGATAATATCCCCTACACGTAAGCTCTGCATTTAATCACTGCCTCTTCTTGACTATAAGTGTTGCTCTGTTTCTCCAAGTCAATCTTCTCCAAGCAGGTTTTTTTCCGATTCTCACTTTGCTCAACTTACATTCAGGATGGCCTTGAATTTGTTCCCAGGTGAACACAGCATGGACCCAATTCAAACTGAAAGGTGGAGCTGCAGACATATGCCAGAAGGATATTGTATGATGTGTTATCTATAGGGGAACAGCTAGATTTATACTGGTTACAAACAATTTATCTGAAAAAGAAATGGACAAAAGAGTCATTTGTGGAAAACGGATCTCTAATTTTCTTCTCATTTTCTTTTAGTCTGAATCACATGTATCAAAGCCACTAAATTATTCAGAAGATCGCTACTGCTAAACTTTTCAAGCAATGTCTGTTTTGCACTCGGTGACTGCTGAAGGGGTCTGTCTATCTGGAAGATGGTTTCCAGAAGTGGGTCACTTTGTTCTTCTGTTTGCTTCTTCTTATCATCTGGTATGCTTGCTTTGCTGATTTAGGGAAAGGACATTCTTACTGTTCTTTGTCATGTTCTACAATCAGCACAAAAGAGACCCCATCTCGGCTGGCTCTTCAGCTGTCTGTCTCAGTGGTACACAAGATCCATCTTAATACCCACGAGACAGGTGCAGAAATAGACTGATACATTCAGAGTTTACTCTGCATTCACGTGTCTGCAGGAGACTGCTGAAAACAAAAAGTAGTAATAAGCTCTTTGGAGTTTGGCATTTCCCTATATCCACAGAGAAGCAAAATGCTACATTGCAGCAGTTCATACGTCAAACTGAGACCAGTAAACAGCTGTTCTGCAGAAAATTATTTGCTATGTACTGTGAATAGAAACCTCATTTTACGTAGTTGGCTTTTGAAAAACAGACGTGCACATTTCTCAGTTCTGCTCTGTGCATCTGCTCCAGCCTAGTCTACCCTCAGGGCAAGGGGTACAGACTTTGCTTTGGCCAGTTCTTCACACTTAAGAGTCGCCTACAAAACTTTTGCAGTAAGCCCAGATAGGAGAAAGGATATAGAGAAGGTGATGTGGAAAATAAAGCTTGAAAGGAAAGGAAGTGAAGAACTAGAAAAGGAGAGGACAAAAAGAAAGGAACAGAGCTTTCTGTTTCACTGCTGGGAACAGTAATGAGTGTAAACATTTGCTGATGGCATATCTTTTATCACAGTAAGTCCCACAGCTTCAGGCATTTCCACGGCTCAAGGGCAGTGACTAATGCCAAGGAGGCTGGCCTGCTCCTCCAAGCCAGGAAAGTGAGACAATGAGCATGTAAGAAAATTGGCACACAGGGCTATTTAAACTTTCTCCCCAGAAGGTCTGTATTAAATACTAAAAGAAACTCCTGCAGGCACGAGAGAGTTAAACAAGAACATTTATCACAACCAGTTTTTCATCTTATGTGTTAGCACAGAAAAAAAAGCATCTGGGATACAAACCAGAAGGTAAGAAAACATGGAGGTCCAGGTTTCCCATGAAATTCCCTTGTCTTTTTCAAAATCACCTGTTAAATCTGCAGTACAACTAAAAATTGAAAACTACTTCTTTTAAAAATATCTTTCTCCCTCTCTTACATGCATTTACTGCTCCCTGGAATCAGGGATGCATGAATCAGAATGACAGTACAAGTGGATGAAACGCTCAAATTATTTGTCCAAAAAGTCTCATTTTCCAAAGGTACAAAAGCAGTCTTGAGAGAAGCTACAGGGGAAAGCTTTCAAGAAACACAAGGCAGGAAATGGAATCAGAAAAAACCTCCATTTGAAGACATCAGAATTTCATTAGCTTAAGCCCATGATGGCAGCTTACTAGCAGCTTGATGCTGGTCCACATCGTAACCATCATTCTGTTCTGTTTTTCTTATATGGCTTACTCTTGTTTCCACTTAAATTAATGAGAAAAATCATATTTCCTCATGTTACAGCAGCAAGAGGCCAAGCCACAGAAATGTATCTCAGAGTTCTCTGTGAGTTTTATTTCATCTTGAAATAACAAGCCTCATCCTCAGACTAAGGGAAACACAACCAAGAATTTAGTATCCAGTTTCACCCCTCTAGACCACCATTTCTCCTCTTGATTTTCACATTTCTCAGCTCCATGAGACATGAATTATTCATGGCAAAACTGCCTCTCACAATGCAGTGCTCAGTACAATGGCACCCTTTTTCAATCAGGGCCTCTGGGCACTCATGCAATACAAATAATCATAATGATAGCAACAATAATAACAGTCAGTCATGCTGTTCCTGCTGGGCATCCACTGCCAGTGTCTGTCCCACAGACCTCAGATCACTGTACTTCACTGCAGGCTCCTGGTCAGTGCCAGGGAACACTCTTGAATGAGGCTGCCTCATGCCTTCATAAGAAAAGAGAAACTTTCCAATTTACCTTTCAGGTTTTTGTTTAACTATAGCAGCTGTTGCCTAATATGAGAAAATCCCTCATTTTTATATCTAATTAGTTTAAGTAGCTCCTATTATTCTGCCTCTTGTAATACTAATTATTACACTAGCTGCATGCCTGCATGACTAATGAGTTACATTAAAGACGGGGAGTTCTGCAACCTTCAGAGGGAGACACATGAAGAGAAGGATACCAAAACAGGAGACATCAGCATCTTTCAAATAAAACAAAATCACAGTTCTAACAAATCATTTATTCTCCCCCTACATTTCCTCCGGCTACTCTTCAGAAGAAGGCATTTTTTTGCTGCTCAAAGGCAAACTTGAGGGAGAGCACCACGGAAAAAGCAGATTGCCTACCCTGTAAAATGAAGTGGATCACAAGCAGTCAGCCCTTTTTTTCAGTGCTGCACCCAGTTTGTCTGAGCAACAAATAGCTACATATTCAGCAAGCAATTCATACAGAAATCATCACTGCGAGCTCCTTGCAACAACCAACAGCCAAGTCATTCTGCCAAAGAGCAGATAGTCTACCCAGGCAATGCTGTTAGTCGGATGTCCTCTCTGCAGGTAGGAATCAAAGCTGTAGTGCCCAGAAACCACATGTTGCATTCTGCTTCTGGCACCGAAGTTGGTAGAGGAATATATCTGCTCATTAACAAAAGCCCAGCTCTATGTTTTGACTGTTATGGGAACTGCTGAATCACGGCCTGAACCTCTGATTGATCACCTGAGGTGAGCAATGAGTCAGCCCTGGGAGCACA
>JAOWBP010062139.1:0-36114 GCA_028571105.1 Tragopan temminckii
TATTTGTCTTGATTATCCTGCCTTGTGAGACGTTTTGCTGCTCTCAAGGTCATGTTTCTGATGTTCATCATTTTAGCATATTTCCCTATGAAACAGCATCGACTGGAGATGGTCCCTGGAGTAATACGCTTCTTTGTGGCATGTCTCTGTGCATGTATATACGGAAGAGAGCCTCTGTATTACAGCTCAGTGTGGCCAGGAGGACATTTAAACTATGCTCTGGCAGCCGGTTCCCCTTTACTGGTGTAGTAACCATCAAGTGGTTAACAGAACAAGTGACTTAGGTCTCCATGGTTCTTAGCTCCTCTCCCTGTCTCTTCTTCAGAAGGGGTCGTTTGGGACCCTGAGCAGAGTTGAGCGTTTGAGAATGCTGTCACAATCCAAGCCTGTGGCTGCAGAAGTCCCATCCCCTTAATCTGATACAACTTTTGTCCCAGTCTCCTTTCCTTTGCCACTAGCCCTAAGCCCCTGTCTTGACCCATATACCAGCGAGTTTGGGGTGAGCTATCTCCACTACAGATCTCTTAGGGGATATGTAATGAAGAAGGCATCTCTGGAGATCTTTTGGCAAATTGAGCTAGCATGTCTTTCCAGACTGCAAGTTAATGTTGGGATTTTGGTTTTCTCTTTAAACCTCAGCTCCCTATTTGTCAGAGTGACCTTTCTGTTTGACAGGTTCCAGGTGCAGAAGTGGCAGTCGATATATGTCTGCCTTTGAAGTGTGTTATGGTGAGAAAGGTAAAACAGTGGCTGCCCGATTGCTTCATTAATCTCTCCGCTTTGTGAAGTCCCACATCCTCAAGGGTTTAGGTGCTGGAGCTGCTCTTGGTGTGCTGGTTTGCTGTTTCAGCACTTCTCGGCAGTCTTGCGGTGGTGTTTGCAACTGCAGGAGTTGCAGCTCCTGTTCTGAATTGGCATATGTTAACATGGCTGCAACATAATTTCACCTGCTGCTGTATCAGGTAGCCAACAGGTAACACTGAGGAAATGCAGCTTAAAACACTTGTGTACTTTCTTCTTCCCTGGAAGAAACAAAATGTGTAGCTCAGAAGGAGGAAGGGAATAAGGGAGGTAATGGCAGCGAGAGCCCAGCTCTGAACTGACGGTCTGTAGGTGGAATGGCAGAAGTGTCCTGCGTGACATCTGGAGCTAGAGTTGACCTTTGAGCATGGTGTTCCCAGTCCTTGGGGAATGAAGCTATTACACGGACTGGCAGCATGGAGAAAAGCCCTGTAGAGGCTGTGATCTGTATGTGTCAGAGCTTGTAGAAAAACAAGGTATTGAGAGGGCGTGGTGTTCGTCACTTGGTGGTGGACACGTTGGTGGATGGATGCCCACCAGCAGCAACAGTAATACCTGAAGCTCCAGTATTTCATGACTGACTTCCATGGTGTAAGGCTAAGAGGCACACTGCCACAGGCAGCTTCTGTATGTTTTCAATGGAGAGCAAGTTGCACTGCCATAGAGTGAGTGCTGGGTTGTAACTTCTACAGGCTGGTTCTGGGAAGGATTTGGGGCCAGAGGGATGACTGGCTAGATTGCCTGTAGCTGTTTCATGTCCTTCCAAGGCAGTGCTCTCCTTCCAGCTTGTGAGCTGCCCGTTGTTTCATGAGCTCATGTTGCAGCAAATGGGGAGGAACAATATAAGTCGGTTCAGTTCATGCCAGCTGCTTCCCCAAAGCCAAAGCTGGCAGGAGCTCACACAGAGGAGCGTGGGCTGAGCTTGGAGCAAGCCCCAAGTGCAGGGGTGAAGATCTCTTCCCACCTGCAACCTTTTGAGAGGCTTCCATTTTCCTGCTCCGCAGACTCTGGGTCTTTCAGCCCCTGAAGTTGGGACTTCCTCTGAGGGTTCCTGGCACCCCTTTCCTTGGAGGGGTCGGACATGGGAGCACTCCCTGATGCTGTGGTGTTAGAGGAAGATGCGGGTGCAAGTGGTTCCTTTTGAATCCAGGTGAAAGTGTTTGCATTTATCAGTTCCTCACACATTGCTGGGAGAACACATGCCCTGTGATGCCTTATGGAGCCCAAGAGGGATGCGGGAGGTGTACGGGGGACAGGAAGGACCTGAGAGCTTGGCAGTCTTGCTTAGTTTGTGGCCCTTTTGCAGATCTTGTTCTCCCTGCCAAGTTTACAGAGGTGGAGCAGCCGAGACTGGGCAGGCTACTTGCAAGCAGTGTGAGTCTGTGCAGTCTGTGGGACACAGACAAGGGCAGCAGACAGTCCCTGGCAGCACAGTAGGTGGTGGGGGCTGTGCTGTGATCTGAGCAGACTAGGACGTCTGGGTATGATTCTTTTGGCAAGAAGGCTCTAGCAGATTTGTACTGGTGTATTAAATTGCTATTGTCCTTGTGTGCATTCCCTGACTTATCTTTCCCCTGCAGTGAGTGTGGGGTGATTTGGCAGATCTCTGGGGGTCTGATCACAGCTCCTTCACAGGAGCTGGCTTTGGGGAGGTGGACTGGCTTCACTGCAGGGATCGCTCTTTCCCCATCCCCATGTACAGCTCGACACAGCCCTTCTTGGCCCCACACTGCAAGCTGCATGCAGAAAGTTAGCCTCTGATAAATGCACGGCCACCTTGTGCCCACAAGTTGATTTCTTTTTCCCATCTTCTGCCCTTTCCGTTCCTCGCTCCTGGCGTCATCTCTCTGCTGGCCCTTTCATGACGAGTCGAGAGGCTGCAATCACCTCTATAAATCTGTCCTCTTGCTACTGGGTTTTTTTGACAGTAATGAACGTGGGAGGAGGGATGGGGAGGAGTGAAGGGAGATGAGAACTGAGTAGACACTGGGGTGCTGGGCTCCTTGCTGCTTTTTCGCAAGCTGGGCTATGACAGATTGATTGACCTGGGAGCCATCGAGCAAACAAGACGTCAGGCTCTTCATTAGAGCATTAATTAGCTTCCAGGGTCTCTCCAGGGGCTGCTCCATAACGTTTGGTTTACGAGAAGCTGTCTGGCTGAAACTTAGCATGGAGGGGGAGGGAGAAGGCTCCTCAGCTGGCCTTGGAGTGGGGGGGAACAGTTGTGCCTTCACTTTCTTTGGGATCAGCATGAGACAGGGCTTTGTTGCCCCAGCTATCCTGTGCCTGGAGGGGTGCAGAGCTGTTGCTCTAAAGGTGACCCCTGGCAGCAGCCTCACTGAGTTTGGGTGGCTGGAGAAACCTGAGGAGAGAGAAGAGGACCCTTACCTTGTGGTCCAAGCTGTCCCTTGCGGTTGCAGAGAGGCAGATCAGCATCCTACTCATCCTTCTCTCTAAAGACATGGTCAGCAGCCAAGCAGGTGGAGACCATACAGACTGGGGATGCTGGAAGGACAAGAAAAATAAACTGCCTTATGGCATTCTTAACAGTGGGAGAGGGATTTGGGATTTTTCAAACAGTTGCCAAGACACTTGCAGAGGTCTGTGAGACTTTCTCTAACTGATGACAATTGGGTACTACTACCTTTCTTCCTTCTGATTTCTTAGTAATGTCTGTGTGCAAGGACTCCTCCTGTGTTTGGATGTGGAAGAGGCCTTTTCTACATTGATGGCCAGTGGTGTACTGACTGCTCCCAGACTCTTCAGTGGAGGCTCTAATGAGTGTGGACCACAAGATGCACGCTTTAAAACCCAGTGCTTTTGGCAGCTGGCAGAATCCAACAATAAAGTTCAACAACGAAAGTTAATGAGGTGGAAATTTCCCTGCACAAGTGGAGACTGGAAACTTATCTCAAGTTTGCTGCTTGCTTGATCTCAGAGTGGTTTTGCTCTGTAGAATAGCACTGCTTCCCTGCTTTAAAGCCTTCTGCTCCATCTGGCAAATAGCTGTGCTCTTGCATGAGTGATGGAGGAGTTCAAGAGGCACTCAGCAGGGACAGGAGGCTGCTCGTCTGCAGTCGTGACTGTGGTGCAGAGCAGCCTCCTGTCCCCCATGTGCTCAGAGCTTCACTCCTTCCCCTTTGCTGCCCACAGGTGAGACCTGCTGTCCTGCTTCAGCGCTGCTGCTCCTCCCTGCCAGCCTTCAGCATACTGAGCAAGCAGGAGCAGGGGGCTTGGTTGTGCATGATTCAGGGCTGTGCCTTTGTGCAGACCTGCATTAACAGCCCAGCTGGAGCCCTTTTTCTCCTCCAGTTGGCACAGGTGGGTTTGCTTCCTCCATCTCTATTCCCTTGAGCTCATATTCATGGCAGCCTCTCAGCCTTGCACATTTGCCCTGGGTTGGGTGTCCTGGGGCAGCTGGACTTGCTGCTGCCTCTTTAGCACAGTTATTCATCCCGGACTGGCACCCCAGTGTGCTTTTTCTCCACACCTGCTCCCAACACCCTCATCTCTCTGTATTGTCATTGTCATATACTGAGGGACCAGTCTTCTCGCTGCTATTACGGTGTGTAGCATACCCTCTGATACCATAGAATCATGGAATTGTTTGAGTTGGAAGGGACCTTTAAAGGTCATCTAGCCTAACTCTGCTGTGATGAGCAGCTAGGTCAGGTGCTCAGAGCCTTGTCCAGCCTCACGTTGAATGTCTCCAGGGCATTGCTTTGTAAATACAGATTTGAGGTGCAGTTTTGTCCGTGGACACATCTGCATGAGGAAGCTCCCACAAAAAGACTGCCATATCCACATGGGCCCACTTGTGAGCAGGGGGAAGGAGTTCGTGCCGAATGTGCCGTGACATTCCCGGTCCCGTGGCAGGGGTGCTGATGTTGGCCTTGTGGGATCAGAGCTGGGTTTTACCTGCCCTTGCCTTTGGTTTCTCATTGCTGATGTGGGAATGTACTTTGCTCCTCTGCAGGTTTGCTTGTGAACTGTTGCTGTAAGCCTGATGATCACATTGCTGACTGCAGTCAGTTAAAAATCAGGGCTTCCCTTGGGGTTTCAGCCTGCAAAATGCATTCAAGAGCATAGCCCGAGAAGCTGGATTTTAAATGTGTGAAGCGCCTCAGATGAATTTGACGAAGTTGAGGAGCCGGAATGCATCCTTGCACCTAGCAGGACCCTAACTCTGCTCAACCTGCTTCATGTGCGCCCACTGATCTTACTGCAGGATGTCTCGTTTCTCAGCCCCCAAACAAAACTGATGACATCAGAAGATGTGAGCTGTGTGCAGAATACACTGCTCTTTCAAATTAGCGCTTTTCCCAGTTACTTTTTGCACTTCAAATTTTTCAGTTCCATTTTAGAGCATTCTGTATTGCTCTCTGATACCTCATGAGTGGCCTTCCACTGCTGCTTGCAGTATGCTTACACAGAAGCAGAATATCAGCCTGTTGGCAGACTGCGCCCATAAAACTTCTTTGATGTTGTCTTGAATGTCTTCTCCCCACCCTCCTCAGCTTCTCATTGATTTCCTGCTTGCTCTCCTTGAACTAAAATATTCTGCAGTGAGCAGTCCTTCAGCATTTCCTCACTCTAAAGCTTTGTGCATTCCTCGTGTCTTTGAAGCTCTCAAAAGCAGCCATCAGGGTGGCTCTGGGACTGCCAGCCTTTTGGCAGAGAGCGCTGGTTTCCCTCTTCCCTTTTCCCCAGTCCATGGAGCCTAAGGCCTTCTGCTGGGCTCCATGAGATGAGTAGCCCAGTCCCAGTTACTGTGAATCCCCTGCTCTTGGCCTCCGCAGGTGTTGGTTCGACTGATGGGCTGGGGTGTCTTCTACTGTAGGCGATGGCTTCTCAGCAGCTTTGCTCTTCAGCACAACAGTCACCTGTCACCCGCGTAGTCAGGTGGCTTAGTAATGCCCATGTAAAGGAAATAACTTCAGTAAAACAAACCTAGCCATTTTTTCCAGCGGCAATTTTACCTGTGAAGCTAATGGCCCTATGTCAGCAGAACATATAAGGGCAATTTCTATAGCAATGTTTTTCAAGAACTTTGGTTCTTAAGGGACTGATTATTTTTTGTTTTCTGCCTGTCCTGACATTGGTCGAAGACTTAAATACTGGGTTCATTGAAGCTGCAGCCTGCTTACGTTGAAATGGGAGACTATGGACATGCTAAATCTATGGCTTAGAGTCTTTTATCTCAATGCGTATACATAACAGTTGTCTCCCAGGGCCATTGTACTTGCTTAAATAGGAATTTGGGATGCTGTCAAAGAAAATTCCTACAGTTTTCCCTGTCCTGTGTAATAGGGAAGCATAGAGTCCAGAGAATGATGGATCTGTAGTCTATCCCACTGTAATACTTCCTCTCTCCTTAAGAAGTTTAAGATGACGGTGTGTTGAGAAATGTCAGATGGCTCATTTCTTTCAGTTGTTCTTCCACACAGTAGATGGATTCATCAATTAGTTTATGGAGGCAGCAGTATCATGAACTCATGAATCATGAGTTTAGGTTTCACAAGGCAAGTGGAGCTGATCTAGCACTTGATTGTGCAGAGGGAAATGATCCTTAGCTCTGGCACTTAAGCTGGTTACATGGTCCTGTTCCATTCCTTATGCCACCATTGATCCCACTGCAGCAAATTAACCTGGTGAAAAGAAATAATTAACGACAAGTGGAGTGAGTGAGCTCTTGTATGGATTTGGTTGTGTCTTTCCCAGTATCTGTGCACTGGACAGCTGGAGCTAGCAGAGCTGGTGCAGGTAGTACGAAAAGCCTCATAATCCTATGTGAGGTCTGTCTGGGGGGCTTGCTCTCTGGATGGCAAGAAAACGGCATTTCATGTCACTCTTAGCATCTCATCTCACTGTGTGTAGCAGCCAGCTATTCAGTGGGAGCCTCTGAAACAGCACAAGTCAAACACAGTGAGCGGGAAGAAGACAAATTGCAGTCACAGTTAGGGGCTCTATGCTAGGATGTACCTCAAACTTTTCAGGTGTCTTTCTGACACTCGGTGAGGAATTGTGGCCTTTAATGGCCAAACTCCAGAATGACATGGGAGTTTGTGCGTGGTGCTGCCATATGTGTTGTAACTTGCCCTTTGGCTATGTTTAATTGCTTTTTTTTTTTCCTAATTGACGTAGCACTCTTTTATTCGAATTCTTTCTGATGAAGGGCTGATTAAATATCTGTGTGTTTTTGTTTTTTTTTTCCTTTCTTTATCCTTGGCGGCTGTAGCTTGGTACTGAATTTATCTTCTGGTGATCCTATCTCCATACTTTAATTTACAAGTGATCAGTGAGCCGTATGTTGTTCTCTGACAGCAGGCACAACTCATGCTGGGAGCCGTTTATTCCCTCCCCTCTCCTGCACAACTTACACATTTATTTCAGGGTTTGACAGGAAGGTTTCTAATTTTAGAGCTCTGGGGCATTTTGATTTGGGTTATATCTGTGTTTGTTTTTATTCCTCCAAGGTAAATTGTCCTCGAGTCCTTGCTGTCCTGCAGGGAGACATGGTTTCTCAGGGGGGCTGTGAGGCCTGTCCCCAGGTCTAGCTGCAGGTCCTGGACCCCAGAGCCACTGGCTTCCCAGCTTTCTCCGTCCCACACAGCATTCTCTAGCTACGCCTGAAGACACTTCTAGGTTTTAAGGAGACTTTCTAGGTCACAAATGCACGTTTCACCAAGGCCTGGCCCACCTGAGAAGGGGCAACGGCTCCTCCAGAAAGGGTTAACGTTTCCTCTCCTTTCTGTGGAGCTGCTCTCACAGTAATTCAATCATGTCAGCCTGTTTGCAGGCAATAATTCATTGTTATAGGAACACTACAGTAAAGTGACAAGTTAATAACGGCAGTAATAATGGCAGGCAAAGTCTAATGCTATTTCCCATTCTCCTACTCCTGTTGCACCAGCAGAGGCCCATGTTGGCTAATGCAATTTGCAAACTCACTAATCCAGTTTCAGTAGGGATTGTGTTCTATTAAAAGAGAATAACAGCAGTCGGTAGCTATGCTGCCATGTTCCTGGCCCCTCTGGGAGACTGTGCTGGCACTGTAAGTCTTTGTCTTTGCGGTGATTTCTGTGCAACACTTAAGCCTATCGAGCAAGCACCTCATAGGACCCATTCCTCTTTCTCCTTAATGTGAACACCGTTCTTCTGGCTCCTCTCTTTGTGAAAGGGCCACTTCTTGCAGCTCCTACATCTCCTTTGTGCATTAACTTGCTTTCAGCTAGCCTCGTGAGCAGAAGGCACCCATCCCTTGTCGTGTGGTCACTGTGCTGACGTGTGCTTGCTTGCTCCCATTGCCACTGTTCCCCACGGTCATCAGCGTGTGCCCTTGCAACACACACTTGAGGAGGCAGAGGAAGCTCTTCATCTGTGTTTTATGGAAGAGGTGGCAGAGGTGCCAAGTGTTAAAACATGTCTCAGCCTGTGACAGAGTGGTCATCTGCATACAAGTCTCTTGGAGCCAGGCAAGTAGGATTTAGGGCACAGAGTGCTCTTGGGGAAATGATAAGGCACTTTTGGGTGCATGGCCACTGTCAGCTGTGCTGAAGTGTGACTGGTGCCCCTCAGGTCCTATGTGTGAACATCATCTTGGGGCTTCTGGAAATAGGTCTCTCCTGGCTGACCTTATAGACACCATCCCTGTTGTCAAACCCTGTGTGAGCTCAGGCTGGCTTGTCCCCATTTCTTCTCTCCCTATAGCCCTCACCTCCAAGCAGCGAGTTCCCAGTGGAGGCTTTTAGAAGTAGGGCAGTACCCAGGAAAACTGTGCAGAACTTCACCAGTTCTCTCCAGAAAAGCACATCATCTGGAGGAGCGCTCCCGAGAGGGTCACGGTCTCCAAAGTGGGACACAGCAGTCCTTGCTGCCTCCCTGTGCCCACAACAGGCTCTCTGAGGACTCTGGGTTGCTCATGGCTGTCTCCATGCCCACTCCTTCTACCCAGTGGCAGCTGCCCGGGGGCATGCAGAGCTCAGTTGCCTCTCAGCTGGCAGCCCCCTTCTCCTTTGCAGTGGGGGCATGTTGGGTTTTGTATGGTATTTTCTGTGATGGGGGAAGGGTACCTTCAGCTACAGTTAAATACTGTCATTGCCATAACGGTGATAGTGGTCCCCACATGGAAGGTAAATTTTAGCAGAGGGCTGCTGTTGTATTTTCTTGACAGCTATGAGGGAAGGTGATGTGAAGAGTCTTGAGACAGAGCTTCTTTGTATCAGAGAATTTTTGTTACAGATCGCAAAGTGCTTTAATAAAGGTAAGTGGTGTAACCTCAGCCTGATGATTAGGAAATAGAGGCAAGAAAGCCACCCACCTTAACAACTGCGAGGAGCAGCAGCAGAACTGTACATCATGCCTTCCTTCTCTGATGACTGGTTTCCCATCCCCCGAATATCTGCATAACTGTGCTTGCCAAATGCTTGGCCTGTGGAGACTGCTTGCCTTGTGGTGTGCAGAAAACCCACAAAATGTGTATTAGATTGCAGAGTACCTAGCCATGCTGTCACCTGCTGTGGCTGTTGGGTAGGCCAGGCTTGGACCCCAGCCCACAGGTGCAAGCTTCCAGGATCTCATAGAATCACTGAATATCCCAAGTTGGAAGGGACCCACAAGGACCATCGAGTCCAGCTCCTGGCTCAGTGCAGGAACACCCAAAATTCAAGCCTTATATCTGAGAGTGATGTCTAAATGCTCCTTGAAGTCTGGCAGCTTAGGGCTGTGACCACAGCCTGTTCCAGGGCCCGACCCTTAGCCTGGGAAGTAATGTAAAGGGCCTGTAATGTTGGAAAGCACTGTGTGAGGTGAGATGGCCAGAGAATGTACAGACCTTCTGTGGACACATAGAATCCTTGCAAACCTTGCCACCCAAGCGGGGATGCAGCAGCCTCACGTCCTGGCCAGGCTCCAGCTCCAGTCATCACCCATTTAGCCTCCCACTGTCCTCCAGCAGACGTGATGAGATGCCCACGCTGGTGCAGGACAGCATTTCTCTGTGTCAATGGGCAGCTGATATCTGCAGTCTTGATGCTGGCTTGAGGACCCCAGCGTTGTTGAAGAACTCACTCAGTTTTGTGTGGCTGATTAAGAAAAATATGAGGGTTGTAACCGTGACTTGTTGCCAGTGTAAAATTGAGAGCCTCAAAAGCGTATGCAGGGCCAATTACAGCATGTCAAAGTATGATATCCTCTTTACTGGCACCCTCTAGGGAGCTGGGAGATGTTGTGGCAACGGGATTATGGCTTGCAGAGTAGTTTCACCTAGACACGTGCACCTGTTTCCCTCTCTAAGCAGATATTCAGCTAAGAGAACATCAGCCTCCTGATAGCACAGCAGCAGCCGCCCGTAACCCTGCCAGCTGCACCCACCACCTGGGTGCTCTGGGCATAGAATCACAGAATGATTTGGGTTGGAAGGGACCTTAGAGATCATCTAGTGCCAAGCCCTCTGCTATGGGCAGGTATACCTCCCACTAGACCAGGTTGCTTAAAGCCCCATCCAGCCTGGCCTTGAATGGCTCCTGAGAGGGGGCACCCACAAACTCATTGGGTGCTCAGTGGAGCGTGCTGCACCCTGGGGCAGCTTGTATCAGCTCAGCAGGCGGAGGCTGAGCCCCTTTCTGGCCGTCTGCCCAGACACATCCCCCGGCCAGGAAAGGGAGTTTCCCAGTGTCAGAGTGCAAGGTTTGGCTGGCTGGGTGCCTGAGATGTCAGTCTTCTTGCAGTCGAATTCAGCAACTACAGCAATTTCCATGTCATGCGGTAACTTAAACATGACCTGGCAAATTGCACGGGCCACGATGAGATTCTCTTTGTATTGAAGCAGTCTTAACTAGCAGGATGGCAGAGCTGTGGCTCCCTGCGGGGCCTTCTGTCCCAGGGGGAGCACTGCAGAAGTCATCGTCCCATCGCTGCAGGCCTGGGCACTGGGGTAGCACCAATTCTAACACACACCTTGGTGCTGAGCAACCTTACCACACACAGCATGTGTGTATATGCTGCATTTTAATAGATATAGGGCTACTGACTTAACATACACAGTTGCTATAGTAACAGAGGTTTCCTTAGTAACGGTTGCAGAAAATAATCCAGCACCAATTAAAAATAAACTGTTTTGAAAGGGGGCTGGGGGAGAAAGGAAGCTGCCGAGCATCACCTTCCTCGTTATTGGCTCCTCTCTCGGGGACTCAGAAGATTGATTAATGCCTGAAATAACCTTCCTGAAGCAGCAGTGAGCCTAGAAGGTGGAATGGGCAGGTGGCTGAGGCTGCTGTCCTGGGCTGAAACAAAGGGGATGGATGAATGGTGTGTGTTGGGTGGTGAGGGTGACAGAGAAACGTAGCGATGTGATGCTAAATCTCTCCATTAAGTTGAAGTCTTTAAAGAGGAAGAACAAGGGGCTGCTTTCCCTCCTTCTCTCCCTCCACTGTGTGCATGCCATGCCAGTAACACAGCCATCCAGGCTTTATTAGCATACTTATTAATGCCGTGGGCAAGGCGGACTCCAGGGGAATGAGTTACCAGGATGCCTATCTCTGATACTGTATCGGAGCACCAAGTGTCACTGTAGTGGGAGTTTCTCCTTTCTGTTTGATGTTATTTGTGTGTACCCTCTGTCCCCCTGGACTCGTCACTCATCACTTGTGCCGGCAGGCATCTGAGATCCTGGGGTCCAGGGGAAGCTGGAAGAAAGGCGTAACTTGAAGTGAGAGAGAAGGCAGCTTGTCTTCCTCGCAAACACGGGATGCGTGGGCCAGGTTTCCAGGGCATGGATCTGCACAGCTCCCCTGGCAGATTTCAGTCTTCTGTGCCTGTAGTGCTGCGCTTCATATCGTGCCTCTGGTACCCAGTGGGTTTCATTAAGAGATTTGCAAATTGTGCATGGGGACTGTTCACTCGGCAGCTGTCTGTTCAAGGGGTGCAGCCATGCAAAGTGGTGGTGGAGCTGGGAGAGGTCCGGATGGGCTGGCTGGAACAGCACAGTGCTATGGGCCTTCTGCATCTCATCTATCACAAACCGTTACAGGGTGTTATTGGGACACCCTTCATCAGTTATGCCTGAATGTCAGCACTCAGGCGAAGGTGGTGGCAGAAGCTGCATGTCTCTTCTGCCCTTTAGCTAGTGAGCTTTCCTCCAGGGCATACCCAGTGCAAGCGTCACATGAGGGCGCCTTGCATCCTCTGCAAGCAGCAACGCCTTTGGTCCACACTCACTGCAACCGCTTGAACACGTGCAGGGGAAGGCTCTGTCTGCTCCTACAGGGAGGGGGAAATTGGAAACCAGCGTCACTCTCTCCCCTACATGGACAAGACCTAACATTGTCCTTGATGCTGTGACCGCTCAGCTAGCAGGATGGGAACTGCCGTCACGCTTGGAAAGCAAGAGCAGTGGCATGTCTGCAGCTTCTCTCAGGTTACACAGTGTATGGTGGACCTGGGGCTGGCTGTCCTGACCACTTCCCTGGCTATAGCGTGTCTGTGGGTTTCTTGTCCCGCCAGTGTGACAGCAGTAGAGGCTTGTTTAATTCACTCTTCCTGGAAATGGTTTTCTGTGAAACTACTCAACAGCTCATTGGTATAAGCTGTAAGTTATGTGATTTCATTGTCAAAAAACTCGCCCTTGTGTCTGGAGAACCGTTGTAGAGCCACGGAAGTTGAGTTTGGGTGTAGCCTTCTTGCTGCGTTTGGTGCCTTAGACCACAGTGAGTTGAAAGGAAGGATTTTAGAGGAGAAACTATGAAAAAGTAAGTCTTTTGCTGAAAGGACCTGGTGGGAGGATGCAGCAGTAGAAGGAAAGCAAAAAAAAAAAGGCTTTGGTGAGAGAACATCTAAATGCTTTTGTTCTGAAAGTCCAGTGCAAGTGGGACCCGGGCAAGCGCAGCCACATGTGCAACTAGGGGAGAGCTGTTGGGTCCTCCCCAAACAGGTGAGTTTCTCTTCCATGTTCATGCCCCACCTTTTCTCACCTTCCTTCGTCTCCCCCTGGCAGTGACCAAGCTGCAGGTGAGCAAGTCGAAGCGGAGCATCACCCTGGTGGAGAACCGCCCCATCCCGCTCAACTGCTCGGTGAAATCCCAGACCAGCCCCGACTCGCACTTTGCCGTGCTGTGGTACGTGCACAAGCCCTCCGACGCCGACGGCAAGCTCATCCTGAAGACCACCCACAGCTCAGCCTTCGAGTACGGCACCTACGCCGAGGAGGAGGGGCTGCGGGGCAGGCTGCAGTTCGAGCGCTCGGCGTCGGGAGGGCTCTTCAGCCTGACGGTCCAGCGGGCTGAGGTCCGCGACAGCGGCAGCTACTACTGCCATGTGGAGGAGTGGCTGCTCAGCCCCAACCACGCCTGGTACAAGCTGGCGGAGGAGGTGTCGGGACGGACCGAGGTCACCGTCAAGCAGCCAGGTACTGTACAGCACGCTGGTGAGGTCCTCTCTGGTTGATTGAGCGCTTGCTCTCGTGCACATCTCATGCTGAGCGGCTGGGGTTCCCCGCTCCACTTGCCTCTCAGCTTTGTCACCCACTCTTTGTACCCTCGTGCCTGCGCATCCCTGCACTAAGGTACGTTCCCCCAGCAGCGTGACCCTCCTTCACTTAGTCTGGGTTTATGTACATTCCAGTGTCCCACGTGAAGGATGTCAGCCCCCCTCTATCGGAAGAGCTGCTGTAACCAACCTGGTTTCTTTATCCGCAAGAGCATCATGTAGCAAGAGTGTCAGCTAGCGACCTAATGAGAGAGAACTGCTGTGTTCCTGCCTAGGAAAGCATTGTCATGTTTTGCTGCACAGTCTGTATCTTGGCAGACGTAGAGAGTGTTATCTCTTTTCCCTCTGCACTGTATGCATGAGATGTGAGTAATGAGCTTAATGAGGTGGGGGAGCTGGCTGTCAGGAGGGGAGAAATCTGCTCTGGTGGTGGTTTCTGTGGTAAAGGACATCCCTGATAAAGACAGGCCAGCATAAGCTGGGGACAGCCCTGATGTCATGCAAAGAGGGGAGGCAGAGGGGCAGAGACCATCGCTGAGAGCAGTCTGCACCCCATGCATGCTGAGGCAGAGCATCATTACTTCACAAAGTAGCCTGCCGTGCTCCTGCTTGCCCCAGATGCCTATTTCTGAAAAAGAAAATCCTTCAGGCAGGGAGGAAACAGCTGGATAGCAGGACCAGAGTAAGATGCTAAGAGAATTTTCTCTTGTCTGGATTTGGCTAGCTCAGTGTAGACTCTATCTGAAAGGGTGTGGGAAGGTTATTGGGTATGGTCCACAGCCAGTGCCCAAAGTGTTTGTTCTCCTGGTTGTGCAGGGAGCACAGCGTGCCAGAGCACACTGTTCATTGCTGGTCCCAGCTGCTTGTTTCCATCTGCAAGTTCCCAGTATGGCTGTGGGGCAGTCAGGGAGGGGAAAGCTGTGGTCTGCCCCCTCCTCTTCATCACCCTGCTCTCACTGTGCAGTGCCAATTGCTTACTGCAGCAGCTGTACCAGGAAAGTCCAAACTGCCCCTTCACCGAGGTGGTGAAGGAATTAGGAGTGTACCACACGTCATTTTACATAAAAGAGCTGATTGCAATCACTCCTGCTGTATCAATGAAGTTATGGAGCAAAAACCAGGGGCATTCCCAATGCAGTGAAACACTGTGTGACTTTGCCCGTGTGCCACTTCTCGTTTTGCAGTGGTGTTTCCCTATAATCAGCTGTCCCTCCTCTGCTTTTTTTTCCCTTTTCCGAAAGCAGGAGAGCTTACTGGTTGGGGTGTGACCAGGCTCGTGCCTTCCACAACAGGAAAATGTGAGAAGATTGAGGTGTGACCTCTCTTCACGAGGTTTCATGCACGCGGGACCCCCCAGGTCCTAGTAGGAGATGTGGGGTTTCCCACTTTTCCTTGCCAAGTGGTCAGAAGGCCCTGAAGAACGCCAGTCCCATTTTCTTTTCCTTCTCTCTTTCTTTCTTTCCTCCTTTTCCTCTTTTTCTTCGTCACACTACAGGATTGTAGACCTTAGGGAAGGGCACGTGGGGAGACAAAGGACCCTTGCAGCCTTCGGTCACCTTGCATTTGAGGGAAATGGTTAGCGGGCATGGTGGTGATGAGTTGACGGTTGATCATAACCTTAATGATTCTTTGTTTTCTTGTGGTCCTTTCCTGCAGATAACCGCCTGCACGTGAACCAAACCCACAGAAACATCACAGTGCTGGAGAACCAGTGGGTGATGTTGGAGTGCCAGGTCAGCAGCCGGACCAGCCCTTCCTCACAGCTCCAGGTGGAATGGTACGTCTGGCGGCCAGGCCACCCGGAGAAGGAAGCCGTGGCCCGGCTGAGCCGTCAGAGCACTCTGCGCTATGGGGACCTGGCAACACTGGGGAATCTACGGGGCCGGCTCCACCTGGAGAGCCCATCACCGGGCCTCTACCTCCTCTCCATCCAGAATGCCACTGTGAGGGATAGCGGGGCCTATGACTGCCGTGTGGAGGAGTGGCTGCTTGACCCCAGCGACCGCTGGTATAAGCGGGCAGAGGACCTCTCCGGACTCACCACCCTCATCGTGAAGCAGCCAGGTGAGGAGGGTCTCATGCCGCTGGCTTTGAGCCAGCCCTCTTGGATCAATGCAACAGGGCACCATCTGTGTGTCACTGGTGGTGGGTCTGGGCAGAGGGTGGAAGCACTGTGCTATGGGCCATGACAACACTTTCTTGGCTGTCTTCATTACCCCCTTATTTTTCTGAAAGAAGAATGCTGCAAGCCCTGCAGACATAGCTTAGATAGATCTGAGATTTTGTCACCACTGCACCTGTATTATTTTTTTTTTTTTTTAACAGCACATTTGTCAAATTCAGTAGAATAAACCTTAGGTGTTATTCACATTTGGATTGAAAGTGAGACAACAGAAGTACTCTGTGCTTCCCAGACATGTGCCCAAGGCACAGGGTCCTTGCATAGGAAGAAAGCAGCAGTGGAGTCAAGGTATTCACTGACTTCCAGGCAATTTGGCATGATGCTGCTCCCTGTTCCACAGGTAAAGAAGCACATGTAGGGCATGCAGCTCCTTGGCTTTGTGGGTTGGGACCAGCCAACTGGTTACTGGCTAGGAAGAGTCAGCCAGTATGAGCAAGTGGATACTTGGTGGCCAGGAGGCATGAGAGGCCCCTCTCTCAGTCGTAGTAGTGGTTCAGGTGGCCTCTGTTCCATAACACTGTTTTGGCCATATCCAGACACAGGGAGACAGGGATCAGGATGTTTTTCATACTTTCCTTTGTCTTTGGGGGAAAAAGTGCTGAAGAACTTCAAAGCAGAGAGCAAATTCCAGTTCTGTCAGTTTTAATAATAGATAACAAGAAGCAAGGACAATTTGCCTTGGGAAATACGGATTCTCTAGCTTTGAGGCAAGTGACTCCATATTAAATGCCTGTTTGAAAGGAAGGCTGTAGGTCCAACAAAAGTTATAATCCTGACTCGCTGGGTACCTTCCAGCTTTAAAAAAAAAAAACCTTGCTCTGCAAGTATCTTTTGGTGCTGTCTGCTTTTGCATTTCAGCACGGTGTCAACCGTGTAGCTCTGCCACAGAGCTGGTAAAATGTCGCAGTTCTGGGAAGGCTTCTGCTATAATTCCTTGCAGAGAAGATTTATGCTGCAGAGCAGGAATTGTCTCAGGGGACAGCCCAGCTTTTGTTCACAAAGTCCTTGCTCTCAAAGCTTCTCTGTGTGAGATGGCTTCAGCAGAGGGTCCCTAGAGCCCCTGGGCAGTCCCTGTACCTTGTGTGCCTGCACAGTGTGAGTGGAGCTCCTCATTCAGGCTAAATATTGCCAAACTTAGTGGACGAGGGACTGAGTATGAGGGGAAATCCTTTAGGCTCTTTCTGAATTGTGGGAAGATGTGGAGTGGAAAGAAGAGGATGAGTTGGGGGTGTACTAATTCAAGATATATAGATATGTATAAAGTGTTTTGTTGTTTGTTTTTCCTTCGTGGCAGGCAGTACTTAAAAAATGACTGAATTTAAAAATAGATAGCTTGTGACTCACATCTCATTAGTGAGGATCTCCATACTCATTTTCCAGTACCATAGTTGTGAGCAAAGGGAAAAAAAAAAGCCTCTCGGCATCTTCAGAGTGCAATTCTCTTTCTGTTTAACTTGCTGAGATGGGGGAGGCTGTTTGTTTTGACAAGCCATTTCCTTCCCTTCCTCCTTTTTACCTCAGAAGTCCCTGAAATCTCAAGGCTTACCTCATTTCTGTAGGAATCTCCTGAGGAAGATGGGAGCCGAAAACACTCATGTTGCCTACAGCCTTAACTGCTCTGGCCTTAATGAAATTTTTTCACAGGGAAAACATATAGGACAGGTGCCATAGTGCAAAGCCCATTCTCTTCCTCCTTGGAGAGGGCACCCGCAGCCTGCATACCTCACTCTGGGGCACAGCAGTACCTGGTGCCCTCTCCCACAGGGACACCCAGCTACCTGCAAGAGGTAGGGCTTGCCCTGCTGTCAGTGCTAGAGGAGAAAGGGGCCTCTCCTCAGCGAGCTGCTGCCTTACCCTTCATGCTGAACTCGTGCATTAGAAAGGTCTTTTAATCTTTAAATGAAAGCTTAGATCTGGACTGATTGTGATCCCCAGAGTATGCGTTCCCTGGCAGGATGACTAAATCAGATGTTAATTGCTCCTGAAGTCAGCCTTTAATCAACTCATCTTAGGTTCTGGCCACCGTATCTCAGTTAGCTAAAAACATCTCTTTAGCCTTGAAGCAAGAAAAAAAACAGAGAAACATTAGGAAGCGTCCTTGCTGTTTTTGTTCTGCGGTCATTTCTGCAGAGAAGCCTGTTAACTAATTAACTTCCCAACTCACTGGAAAAAAAATATCTGTCCTCACACGCGTTAGACATACTGATTTTTCAAGTCCTTTGAGCAGTTTCGGGCATGCTAAGAGTGGAGTGAAATACACTTTGCTCTGGCTACTGAGCAGTTGTGATTACTCCTCAGTGCCCGCTGGTACCTCCCAGCACATCCTTTAGTGTGTCTGTGTGAGCTGCAGCAACATAGGACAGTCAGTCAGCTAGCTCCAGTTTGGCTCTGGGCCAGGCAGAGCACAGCGAGATGAGGCTGCTCTTCTGTGGGGTTGGCTGCAAGGATGCTTATGGGACTTGGCAGGTCGTGTCATGCTTTTGGGTTTTGCCTGAGTTGCATCGGCATTGCAACTGGTGGTTTTCAAGAGAAGGGTAGATGTGGCACTGAGGGACATGCTTTGTGGGCATGGTGGAAATGGGTTGATGGTTGGCCTGGGTGATCTTAGTGGACTTTTCTGACTTTAATGATTCTGTGATTCTGACCATAATTATGTGTTTGTGCTGGGAAAGGGTGGCTTTGCAGACAGCATTTTGCTCCACACTCAACTCTCCTCTTTTATTATCTCAGAGCCCACCTTGCAGGTGGACACGGCCACTGCCAACCTCACAGTGCAGGAGAAGGAGTCATTCCAGCTGGACTGCAGCATTCTGTCCCGCTCCAGCCCCGAGTCTCACTTTGCAGTGACGTGGTACAACCTCCGAGCCAAAGAGGTGGGTGGTCACGCTGAAGAGGAAGAGAAGGAAGAAGAGGAGGAAAAGGAGGTGGTGCTGAGTGTGGGCCTTGACGCCATCTTCAGCTCTGGGACAGGTCGCTGGCAGGACCGCCTGTGCTTCCAGCGGCTCTCGACAGTGCTCTTCCGCCTGACGGTGCTGCAGGCCAGTGGTGCTGACACGGGCAACTACTCGTGCCGTGTGGAGGAGTGGCTGGCAGACCCCAGCGGCGTGTGGTACCGGCTGGCTGAGGAGGAGTCAGGCACAGTTGCTGTTCACGTGCAGGATGCAGGTGAGAAGAGCCGATATCCCCGAGCATCCCACACTTTCTCTAGGGAGTTCTCTAGCACTCATGAAACTCTTAGCGGGAGATAAACCTGAAACATGGCCTGTAATACCTTTTTTCTGCTGCTCCATTTTCCAGTATTGATGTCTTTCTCATAGCGCAATCTGCTGAATTGATATAGATTAATAAGCGTTTGGTTTTATGTTTCTGAAAGTTTGTAGGCTGTTGCATTGCAGAGAAGGTGTAAAATGTGACATCCTTCATCTTTTCAGGTTCCACCCTGCAGTCTGTCATCTGCTCCAATGACGCCCTCTTCTACTTTGTCTTCTTCTACCCATTCCCCATCTTCGGCATCTTGATCATCACCATCCTCCTGGTGCGGTTCAAGAGCCGGAACTCCAGCAAGAATTCAGAGGGCAAGAACGGGGTTCCCTTGCTGTGGATTAAAGAGCCGCACCTCAACTACTCACCCACTTGCCTTGAGCCACCGGTGCTCAGCATCCACCCAGGAACCATAGACTAAAGGGGCAGAGGCTCTCAGGGGGACATGCAGAGAGAGAGAGGCAGAGGCACGCCAGGAGCCCTGAGGAAGAGTGGTTCTTGTTGTTCTTGTTTCAGTTGTTTCAGCGTCTGTGCTCCGATGCAGCAGCTGAGCTCTGTGAAGCGCACAGCCAGCATGGATGGGAAGGTCTAAGGCTTCTTCCAGCGCCTATGGGAACGCACCCAGCCACTGAGGCAGACCAGAGGTCTGTGCGTTTGCTGTACATAGCGGATATTCCTCTCGTTAATTTTTGATCCCATCAGTTGTTGTCCTTTGGGATGTTACTTTTTTGTCGTCGTTTCTGTTTAGTCTCCCAAAGAACTGCAGGCTTCCCCTTCTCTCCACGGAGCAAGGAGTTCCCGGGGTGCTTTTGGTCCTGGGACCATCTCTTTGGAGGTTAATGTGTCTGTTTACCAAAACAAACCTTGTTTTTCCTCCCAATACTCTGTGCCATGGTGAAGAAGGTCTGAGCCAGCTACTCCCTCTTTGATGTCAGATGAAGCCAGGACCACGTCCTGATGGGCAGGTTGGGGTATTAGGAAGTCCATCTCAAAACTGGCTTTGTCCTCATCATCTTCGTGCCTCCACATCACTGTTCTCTAAGGAGGAGGCAGTTCACCTTTTGGGAGCATTTCCTGGTATTGGAGAACCTGAATGCTCAGTGCAGTCACAGTCAGGACAAAAGCAGTTTTGTTTATCTCCAGGAACTGAATGAGGGGATGGAAGGAAGATACCTGAAAGCTCTGACGTTGTTGGTTGCCAAGAGAGTCCTCTTACAGTCCAGCATACCAGAGATTGGCTTCTCCATATCTCTGTGCTGCCACCTCTGACAAGGCAGCTCCCCTCTGTGCCCTGCTTGCCTGGGATGGGTGGCTGGATCCAGTCTTTGAAGGCTTCAACTTGACCAAAGTAGGTGACTAAAGAAAGGGGGAAAGAGAAAGTACCAGAGGTTGGATTCCCAGTCCCTGGGTGGCTCAGCCGAGGAGCCCAGTCGCAGCCACACAGCGAGGACATGCAGGTAACCTCATGTCACCAGGATTTCCTGCACCTTGCACTGCTTCCCAGTGCGAGCTTGGACTGGATAAGGGGCCTGCAGCACATCTACGCCCTGGGGGCTCCCATGTCCCTCTGGGTTGAGAGAAATCTCCCATGTCGGTGTCTGCGTATGCCATCTCCAGGACTTTAGGAGGAGAAACCATTTCACCATAAGCCCTCTCTCCTGGCAAAGTCATCTGCTTTTGTTGTGCACAACCTCTGTGACAGGAAATGCTGTTCTTTCTGTGAAAGATGTGGCTCTCACAAAGCAAACCGGGGCTCTCTCCATATGGGGCACTGTGTTCGAGTACCCCATACTGCCAAGTACCCCTGCTGTGTCCTGTGGAGGAAACCGCCTCCTCCCCGATACACCCTAAGCATTTTGTCTGGCGGAAGAAAATGTTTGCCAAAAACGGCCTTTTGTTGTCTTCCTTGATGTCTTCCTGGCAAATCCAGCCATTTCTTTTTTGCAGCATGGCTGAAGCCAACTGGGGCAGATGGGTGCAACTACAAGACCCCCTGCCTCGTCTGAGAGAGGTGCCATGCCTACAGCTGCTGTCCTTTTCAGGAGGGTCAGACAGCTCTTTGAGAAGAGAAGGGAACTTCAGCAGATGCTCTGTAGCGCTCATAGGTTGATCCCCGATGCCTTGATATTTTGGAGGCGGTGAAGCCTCGGGTGGGAGATCTGCACAGCACATTCTCTAGAAGATGAGCTACAAGAGGAGCTTGCATCTTCCCTGGATGCAGACGGTCCCATTCCAGCGATGGGGGAGCCCACCAGACCTTTGATGTCAACCACCTCTACTCCTTCACAAGAATGGTATTTGGTTCTTCTGCTGAGAAGCCCAAATTTCACTCATCCCTCTGCAAAGTCTCTCTCCTTGAGACATAATTGCTTACTGGCCCCATATGCATAATTATGCATAATATCACAGTTCTATATATATATACATATATATATATACATACCACGCACCCACGCACTTGTCTTCCCTTTCTGGATAAGAAGTCTGCAAAGAGAGGAGTGGGATGAAAAGTGAATGGAACTGAAGAACCACGACACGAACAGCAGCAGCTGCAGCCAGTGGGTATTGTTTCATAAATGTAGTGTCTCTTGTACATACTGCTTCAGGGCAGGAACTGCAGTTCATTTCAGCTTTAAAGGAAAAAGAGAAAGTCAGCAGGAGCTCTTCTTCCAGCGCGTGCGCTGCATCTGAACCGAGCTCCTCCTCCCAGCCTGCCGCCCTAACAGCACTGTCCAGACTAGGGCTCTGGTTGAGGGCTTTCCCCTGGCCGCTTCCCCATGGCCAAAACTGGTCCCTCCGCAGCTCAGCAGCTCTTGCACCGAGCCCAGGCTTGGCCAGGAAGCAGCACCTGTGGTGGTCCAGAAAGTACCTTGCCAGTGATGTTTCTTCATTGTTCTGGCAGTGTGTTGCCCAGTCTCAGACGTCTCTGTTTTTATAGGCGAACTCTAATGAGTTTCAACATTAAGCTTTTCAGACCACTCTCTCTGCTGTAACTTTCTGTTATGAACCCAAGATGAAAGAGAGATAGCTTATCCATGCATGATGTCAGAAAAATGTTTGGATTTTTTTTTTAAAGAACAAAAAAAAACTTTGTACTATGTTGCACTAAAACATGTTTTATACAACACTCCCGAGAACTGTAGTAAACTGTGTTGAAATTGTGATTCGTGCTGCTGCTGGTGTTTGTCTGATCTGGGCTTTCATTGAGCCTTTATGCACAGTCTCTGCATAAGGGTGTGCTGAATTTCGGAGCCAACTCCCCCTGTTGGGCAGCCTTTTCCTCCAACCCTGTTCTCCACTGCAACAACTCTGTCCTCCCCAGCAGTGCTTCACCACTCATCCAGGTGGAGCCTGTGGGCACCGTGCCCCGTCTGGCTCTCCCAGCATACTCCCCCTTCCCATCCCCTCCTTCATCCCATTATGGAAAATAGTTTTTAACAGAGACATTCCAGGGCGACGTATTGAATGGGACACGCTGTTTTCGAAATTGCTCTTGAAATAATAAGTATTTTACTGTGTAATAGTCTGGATTTGAAGACATATTTTTTAATAGAATAATACATGATAAGTGGTAAGCAAATAACCATTAACATAAATAATCATTGCTGCAAGCAGATAAGTATAATTGACTACAGAAGCTACTGAAGTTGATGTAAAATGCAACCTCCTAATGTTCTCTTTATACCCGCCCTTATCTTCCATACAGGTGTGGTCAGTAGGGCTTATGTCCCCTGTTAACTGAACTGAGTGTGATACATTCCTGTACATAGAGCAAAAGTGCCGTGAAGCTGCACAGTGCACTTGAGATGCAGCAGCAGAGTTTCTGTTTCTTTCTGCACTGATACAAAACAAAGAAAAATGCAATCTGCTAAAATAACCACGTAAGAAAGCTTTCTTGTTCCTGAGCCAACTGGCTGTTTGCTCCCTCCCCTAGCGGGCTGTCTGGGGCAATATCTGTTGTAATTGCTGTGCACAGGAGGAGAGCTTTTAGAGCTGGTGACAGTTCTCACTGACAATACAGTACAAGGCAATATATTACATAATGTACTTGTATTAGCCATTGCTGGTTTACTGCAAAGCACCTCTGCCAGCCCTGTAGTCAGGCATGAGAATCCCTGACCCTCTCCAGCATGCTTAGAGTGGCAGGACTCTGTTTTGGGGCAGCTTGTGTGCATTTTGCTGCCTGTCCAGCTGCTGGAGCATTGCTAGCAGTGCTGCAGCAGGTTCTCCTCCTCTGCTTGAGACTCAACCACTGTGCAAAGAAGGAGGGAATTTTCAGCTCAGCTGCTTGCAGATTGGGTACACTGCTGCATGCTCCCATCAAACCCCCACCATGCCCTCAAATGGTCTCCCTGCTGAAGCGAACACACTGACAGAAAATGCAAGCCTCATCCTGGCCTACCCTCAAGTACATTAAGCCTGGGAAATACGGTACAACTCCTTGGCCACCTGCTTCAGGCGCTCCCTGTACTCCAGGTCAGCGTAGAGGGAGGCGGCAATGCCACGGAAGCCGTGCATGGCCCCCCACCAGCAAGCTGCAATGGCAGCGGTGGAGTCACTGTCTCCCCCGTGGAAGAAAGCCCGGTGAGCCAGCTCTGTCCAGGAGTCCCCTGCACCCAGCAGCGCATCGTAGGCAATCATGGGGGCATCGTGCCCACTGCTGCCTCCCCAGCCACTGTAGCTGAGGGAGGTGTAAAAAGAATCCCTCTCTTCCACACCGTACTTGGAGGGGAAGGTGGGTGGCGAGACCCCGTCCAAGATGCCTCTCTCTTTCAGGTACGCTTTCCATTGCTCTTCAAAGTAAGACCTAGAATCACAGAATCATTACAGTTGGAAAAGATCACTAAAATCACCCGGTCCAACCACCAGCCCATCCCCACCATGCCCACTAGCCATGTCCCTCAGTGCCACATCCAGGGTTCTTGAACACCTCCAGGGACTGTGACTCTCCCACCTCCCCGGGCAGCCTGTGCCACTGCCTCTTTCTGAGAAGAGATGTTTCCTAATTTCCAACCTGAACCTACAGTAAGAGGAGTCTTGCTACCAAATCATACAGCCTGGCTGCCTGAAAACATGCCACCAAAAGAGCTCGGAGCGGCAGCTCAACATCCTGGCAGGCATCCCCTGTTGTTGGAAGGGACAGGATTTACAGTAAGAGGCACTGAGATTTCCCCTCTCTTCAGCCACATGGGTGAAGGCAGCCCAGCACCTGCCGCTGTCACCTCAAAGGATTCAAAGGCTCAGACCGAGAACTGAGTCATCCATAAGATTCAGAGTGCCTCTGTGCAGAGCCACACTGGGTGCACGTCCCCATTTGGTTACCACTTTCAGACTGAGCTCAGCCCCATGCCTGGTTCTGTTCCCCAGTCCTGCTTCTCATCTTTCATCAGATCATGGCTGAGATGAAAAGCCTGGCTGCCTTATATCGGGTCCAAAAATCGCTATGTGACACTAAACCTGCCATTTGTATGTTAGATGTATTTTTCCCAAGCCAATTGGATCCCATGGCAAGGATGCGCTGCTCTATGAGTCCACCATAACGTGACTCCTCAAGCTTAGGTACGAACAGAGCTCGCCCTCCTGTGCTCTACGTTCACTTTGCTCCCCACAGAACCCATCCCAGCAGCTCACCAGTGCTTCATGTTCTCCTCCACGAAGGAACCAGCGCTGCGCACGTAGGCCTTGGCACTCGGCAGCACATCCAGCAGCTGCTTCCCCCAGGCCACGGGCGGCACGCCATTCACCGCAAGCGCAGTGAAGAGAGCAGAGGCCAGAGAGCCCAGGTAGCCGGTGGGGTGGTGGTGGGTCATCCGGCCACTCTCAATACTGACTTTCACCAGCGTGTCCAGCTCGGCAGCACGGTGGAAACGCAGCCCGATGCACATGGAGCGCATGGCGGCCCCGCAGCCACCCCCCTTGGGGCTGAAGGGAGCCTTCCACGTCTCTGGTCTCCCCGGGTCCAGATTCAGCGCGTTGTCCATACATGTTTCACCTGGGCAGGGAGAGAGAGCCGGCACTGGTAATGTGCCCCTCTGCACTGGAGCACAGTGCTTGCCGGTGCTGCATGCAGGGGGGTCTCCCAGGGTCCATTATTTGGTGTAAGGGATTCAGGCTTCCCTGAGAAAACAGCTGCTGTCTCCTGCCTGAAATTGCCAGCGCACCCTGGGTATTCATTCCCAGGGAGAACCAATCGTTCTGGTTTGTGAAAATAATTAAAAAGCCCAGGGGGGGTAAAAAACAATCCCCTGCTGATTTATGTGTGTAACTGTTACTGTTAATATTTGCATTTCGTGTTTTTTGATAGCATCCATAAAGCACACATACTGTATATGCTAGGTATCTTACGCGCACGTGGATCTAGACACCTAGATGGACATAAACAGAAGGGAAATTTGGAGGGCCATCAGATTACATCGATCCCAACTCACTGCAAGAATGAGTACCTCTCCTTTTTTCCTGATAGCTGTTCAACTCTTCCACAGGAGCTGTTAATGACAGAGAGAGCCACTAGGCTGCCCAGGAATCCTTCCCAGTGCCTCGGCCACTAGGAAACATTCTCTGCAGGAAACCCAGATCTCTCTCACTGCAGTTTTGCTTTGTCGGAAAGTGATAAATTAAGTACTTGCCTCGTGGCAGCAAGGTTGTGTGTATCTGGCTTTGCCGTATTTCTCCTAAATCAGCTGAAGAACAACTGCAGTTACTCTCTGAGCAGAGCCATTAGCAGCTAACTGTGGGGAGACTGCAAAAGGTGCAGTGAGTGCAGCCCAGCAGCACTGCCCAGCAGGCAGAGGAGTCTGTGTGGGTCAGAGCTCAGACCCAAAGGGCCACACGTACCATACATATCCCCATAGACCTACCCACCCTGAACTGTTCTCCCCAGCTTTAGTCCATGAGTGCTTTCAGGCTTCTTTAACATCCTACGGTAACCAGAGCTACAGTTTTGTTATGCAAAGTATTTCACAGAATTGTAGGGGTTGGAAGTGATCCCTGGAGATCATCTAGGCCAGCCACCATTTAATAGTTTTCTTAAATTCCCTTCTAATTTTTAAATTATAGAAGTGTTGACTGTCCATTCTCCACTCTATTCAAGCCTTTGAACACTTCGTCCCTGCTCCTCAGCTCTCCCCTGCTCCAGGCAGACCCCCTGACCCAACCCCAGCCCAGCTCTGTGTCCCCTCAGGTGGGATGGCACACGCTGACTTCTCTCTGCCCACCCTCATCCCTTTCCTATTTCTGCTATTCGCTTTTCAAAGCAATGACTCTGCTTCTTCCTGTGCTGCAGTTTTGGTAGCACATTAGTTAGCCCAACACATCTATAGGTAAAGCCACCTGTGCAAACACGTCCAAATTTCAGTATGCGGCTACTTTCTTTGGCTTCAGCCAAAGTTGGGAGTGCTAAGCATTTGGCTTATGTGCGAGAAAGGGCAAACAGGTTTCAAATATCACATTATTTCTGATTCTCTTTTGCCTTGCCCTTTTTACCTAGTTTTCTCTTCTGGACAGTTCTAAAATATTTCTCCTCCTGCAAAGAATAAAGTCATGAGCGGATTTCAGGTACCTTCATTTAACTTTTTTAGTATGTTAGACAACAGCAAAGCTGGATTTGGAAGGCTGGGGTTCTCCCACCATTTTGTTCCTCGTGCTCACTTAGAAAGCCAAGCTAAGTGGGAGAGAGTACAAAGGAAGAAGCTTGCTCAAGAAACTTCACGTTACCGGGTATTTCTGCTATCTCTGGTGCAGTTTGACCTCCATGGCCTGGGACCTTGCTAGTCACAGTGAGACACTGCACTACGTACTCTGCAGAACAGTTTGCTTCTTTACTTGCACACATAAGCTTGGCAGTCTATTTTACAGCTCCCTTGTAATCAAAATATGTCCAAATCCAAGCACAGTTCTAAGATTGCCTCCCAGCCATGTGCTAGCAATGAATCACGGTTGGCTGCTGTCAGGAATAAGGTCACATGGATGATTTCACGGTCCTGATCTGAGTGTCTGTAGCATCCTTCTTTTTCTGACAGAGTTGCTACATTATAGGCATATTAGATCGGTGTGGGATGCAGCGCTCTGTGCTTGCTCGCTCTGAATGGTTGTCTCAAACTGAAAATGTAGCTTCACCCTGTTGCTTTCAGACTGTTCACCCAGCCAGCCTGTCAGCTGAAATGAACTTTGAGAATGGGAACAGCCTATGCAAGGGTTCCCCATAGGAAAAAAACAGGTTGCCGATCAGTGCAGCCCACGCTGTCAGGCCACTTTCATTCTCATGAATTCCCCACAGCATGACCCAGGCACAAACCGGTGCTGCAATTTCACCAGCTTCTATGCTGACCTCTGGCGTGATGCTTGTGTCACACACTGCCCAGTAGATGAGCCCTGCTGCTTTTGCTGGGCCACCCAAAACCTGGCTCTGCCAAAATGTTCTTGATGCATCCTTCAAGGCTGGGTTGGATGTGGCCTTGGGCATCTGATTCACTGGGTGATAACCCTGCCCATGGCAGGGGGTTGGAGCTGAGTGAGCTTTAAGGTCTCTTCTAACCCAAACCATTCTGTGATTCTGTGACTCGGCCTGCAGGAGATTTACAGAGAGAAAAACTGCAGGGCCACACTTCTCGGCTGGAGGAAGTAGTGGGCATGGTGTTTGATAAGAACTGGGTTCTGGCAAGACTGATCTAACTGAATAGCTACGAGGTTCCTTCTATGATGTCTCAAAGTAGGCATGCATTCAAGCCTCTAAATAAGCTTTCTATGGAATGGATTAGTTCAGTGCTGGCTGCTCCGCATCAAAACTGTTAAGAGTGATAGCAATATAATTGCCAACTTCGTTAGGATTAACTGAAAATTGAAGCATTTTTCAAATCTATATATACTAAGTTTATATACCTATAAGAAGACCCCAAAAGATTGTATTGGACAAAACCGTGATTTTTAAAAAAGCTGTGCCAATCATCCTATCTATGTGTCCTTAGTTAGATGGACCTCTTGGTGAGGAGAGAGAGCAAAGGAACCAGGGCAGCTTAAAATCAAAATCTGCCCAACAAAAGGAAAAAACTTCGCAATCCTGTTGAAACTGCAAGGAAAACATTTTGTCAGGGCATGTGTGAGCAGGTTGAGAGCAGGCAACAAAACAGTGCATGAGAAGAAGTGAGACTGTTCTTTCATTAGCTGCAGCGAAAGGAAAATGAGGAAGATGACAAGGCTTAAGCTGTTTTGCAATAACAAGCAGATACTTGCACAATATACATATTACTTTAGAACATCACCACTAATAACCTGCAAACGAAAAGAAAAAAGTAGAACAAAGCAGTATACAACAGCTAGGACTCCCGAGATTTAAGTAGTACTGTGAATTACTGTGCTTTTAAGCAGTTGACATGTTAAATCATTGGAAAACTGATGATGGGCGACTAAGCTGAAATCATGCTCTTGGGCCTTTTGAAAAACAGATTCTGGAGGAACTGCTGTAGGAGTCTCTGAAACCAGAAACTCTGGAAACCTACTAAATCCTGGTTAGGAATTCCTTTCACTAACAATGAGAACCAAAAAGTGACCTGAGGAGGGGACTGTTCCAAGGAAAGAAAAAGTCTGTGAAGAAAGCTGGACTGAGAATGTTGCATGTACAAATAGATGTTATTTCTGGAATAGAATAACATCATAGAATCACAGAATCATAGAAAAAATAGAAGCCCTAGGTTGAAAAGGACCACAGTGATCTAGGATCACCAACCTCTAGACCAGGCTGCCCAGAGCCACAATAGGCTTTCATTCCATTTATCTAGACTTTTACATGAGCGCAGACAGTAACGGTTGTTTAGGAATTGTCAGTACATATAACAAAGGTGGGTTAAAACAACCATGTAGCCGTAGGTAGAAGACTTAGAAACAGAATGAAAGGCAACAGTTTTGAAGAAGAAGGTTTACTGGAGAGCTGTGCAGGCCGTGTAGTTTTATCATGAAAAAAGAAATATGACTGGGGCTGTGGCACGTCACGAAAAGCCATAATGGATGTAAGGATTAATTTGGCATTGAATTAAGACAATGAGATAGACGACCTTTGTCTCTGCTGTGACTGGCTGATGACTAATAAAGTTGTGGGAATCCCTTTATTATCATAGGTTTTGGTTTTCAGATCTGGATTCCCTTGCGTAGGTGAGCATTGTGACTTTCCCCCACCATTCTGGGGGAATCTCCTCTCTATTGGGTGAAAATTGCAACAGCGAATTTCCATTCTCAACCTTAAAAGCTGCAATTCCCCAGTGAGTATTCAATTTGTCCAGAAAAGCATCATCTCAGGCTATACTCTCAGCTACAATCTATTCTGAATTGCCGTAAGAAGTTACTGACAGGCAACTTCTATTGTTAGGACTTACCATTATGTCATGAAGATCCTGGACTGCAGACAGCTTTTCAGGATATGAATTAGGCATTCCCTTTAGTAGTACGTTAGTGAGCATTAAACAGCTTGGTGTTAGATTTCAGCTTTCAGAGGCCAAGACCAGCCCAACTCCTTCCCTGCAGTTACAGCAGAAGCGCTCCTGAATGCTGTTGCAAGAGCACTTTCAATAGACTTCCATTTTTTCCACATTGGTTTCCTTCCACTCCAAAATGTTTTGATGTCAGTGTCCATGGACACAGTTCCCACTAACTAATCTGCACATCTTTATTTGGCCAGCTAACCCAGCCTTTCCTTGTTACTCCAATTAGTTGCCATAGCTAATTTATTTTGAAATCTTTCATTTCCATATGAGAACTCATGAGCGCAGTTACCCACCTAAGGACTGCAGCAGGCATGCTATAAACCTTAGCCATTAATTACTAACATTTCGGTTTTAGACTCTTTTTCAGCTCAGGTTTTCGTCACCAAGCTTAGATAGTGGAGACAGAATTAGCCTCCAGTTGTTGTCTCACTGCCAGCTGTGGTTGCTCCATCTTGGCAGACCCCATCAGCTAGGGGACCCACAAGACGTTCCTTTGCCAAAATAGCAGTGGTTCTGTTGAAATTTTAACCTGCTGATGGCTGCTATCCTGGCAAGCATCATTACCCCCTCTTAAATATTTCATTGTTTAAGCTACTCTGACAGCACAGATTACTCATTTTACAGAATGCTGGTATTTGCGTCAGGGTTGGAGGTGGCCATGGAAAGGTATGCAGAGTAAATTCCTGCTTGAATTTCTTATCTGGCTTACCGTAGAAATGCACAGCTCTGTCACTCTCTGCTCAGTGACCCTAAAAGAATAATGCAGGGTATTTTCCCAGGAAAACATCTTTAATGTCAGGCTAGAACATTCATGATATATTTTGGCCTTTCTAAATAGGCAAGACTGAAACCTATTTCTTTTCACTGTATAAACTCTGCATTACATCACAGCATTTGAGTGTTTTCTAGGCAGTTTGTGCTGCCTGAAGTAGCCAAAACTAGCCCGGCCTCAATTGCGCGTATTTAATTCAAGTATTTGGATTAAGCTGGGCCATCTGCACAGAAAAAGACAGGGTTGGTCAGCAGGCCTGGGTGAACCAGGAATGACAGGAATATATTGCGTGCAGCTTGGCCACTGCAGCCTGTCCACTTATCCTTCCCCAAGCTGCCTCACCCTGCCCATCCCTGCTGCTTGTGGGCTAAACTTCGAATACTGCGTTTACATTCGGTTCCTGCAGAAAAGATAACTGTGACCTGACTGTTCAAGCTGCAGAAAGTCGACATGTGGAGCTAGCCAAAAGTGGACTTTGGGCTTAGTAAGTTTAATTATTCCAAGCAAGGATTTCTGCACTTTTAAATATATTTTATGTGCAATGTATAGCATTTATTGCCAGAAATTCTACATTAACTCTCTCTTTACATGTGCTACCTTAAGTTGGGTCATTCTACGTGGCTGATATCATGCTTTTCCTTCAAGAATGTAGGAAAAGACATATTTCCTGTGCAAAACCTAGCGTTCCTCCCCTGAGCTCAAGATGGGGCCTCAAACACCTGTAAGAATGTCTTATAAATGTGGGCAAAATGTTGTCTTCTCTCATCCAGTTCTGAGAAGCCCAAACCACTTCTGCCTGCCTTTTTTCTATTCCCTCAGTTCATCCTGAAACTGGTAATGAGCGTAGAAAACTTTTGGCTTTGCGTGAAATACAACCAGTGCAATCAATAGACAAAAGCAAAGCCTTAAGGTGAGAAGCACGGTCAGCCTTGACTCCAAGCTGCAGGAAAGTGAGAGATGTTAGCCAGAAGGAAAGAGGAGACAGAGGGCAGATCTGCCAAGGCAACACAATGGAGAGGTAACCTGGAGCTCTGTTGTCCATGTCATTCATGCACTCCTTGTAGTTCTTTGCAATCAGGGAATAGAGATGCATTAAATCTGGATTCTTCCCAGCAGCTACCAGGGCTTCAGCCGTGGCCAGGTGCATCACTGTGTCATCGCTGACCCTCCAGCCTTTGATGCTGAAGTTGCCAAGTCCCCCCATGGCTGCCAGCTCCCTGTGGATGGCCGGGCCACTTTTCAGGAACTCCCATTTTGCATTGTAATAGCCCAGTGTGTCCCCCAGTGCACTCAGTACCATTGACGCCACATAGTTTTCCATCGATTTAGGACACAGTTTTTGCCCCAGGTCTGCTTCAATGTAGAAAGCACTACAAAGAAAAGGGAAAAAAAGAGAGGAAGATAATAAAATAAAAAAAAAAAACTTCTTTCTCAGCTTTTTCTGCTAAACAGCTAACATTCAGCAGCCTGGACACCTGGCTCAGCACCTAAAGGAGTATATGCCTTCAAAGCATATACTTCCCTGTGGATATTGGCAGGCATGTGCAATGTGCAGGTATGTATTGGTAAGTCTGTGTGGGGCCAGCAGGGAGAAGGAGGGGATTGTCTCCCTCTATTCTGCCTTGTAAGGCCCCATTTGGAGTACCGAGTCCAAAACTGGAGCCCCCAGTACAGGAAGGATGTGAAGCTGTTGGAGTGGATCCAGAGGAGGCCACAAGGATGATCAGAGGGCTGGAGTACCTCTCCTATGAAGGCTAAGGGAGCTGGCCATGTTTAACTTGCAGGAGGCTCCACAGAGACTTCATTGCAGCCTTCCAGTACTTGAAGGGAGCTTACAAGCGGGAAGGAGGCTGAGTTTTTACATCATTTCATAGTGACAGGACAAGGGGGACTGGCTTCAAACTAAAAGGTTAGATGTTAGGAAGAAGTTCTTTACTCAGAGGCATTGATAGAGGCTGCACAGAGAAGCTGTGGATGCCCCATACCTGGAGGTGCTTAAGGCCAGGTTGGATGGGGTCCTGGGCAGCCTGAGCTGGTGGGGGGCAGCCCTGCCCATGGCAGGGGGTTGGGGCTGGGTGATCTTTAATGTCCCCTCCAACCTAAGGCATTCTATGATTCCATGAACATGCAGATAATAAATGCACCTCCTTTCAACATTTTTGCCAAAGTTAGCTCACAGGAGTCAGGAGATCAGAACAGACTCCCAGTGACTTTCATACCACAAAGATAACTTGAGAGTGAGACCCACATTTACACAAGCAGAGTGAGTCTGTCTGCCCTTCAGCAACATGGGACAGGGCAAAATGGGCAGAGAGGAGCTCTAACCAGTCAGGCACCTGAGTGGGTATTGTAAACAGCATTTTCCTTCCAGCCAAAACACTTTAAGGCTGCTGCTTTTTACTTCTGCCCTCAGTATGGCTAAAGAACCCATTAGCCTCCCTTCATCACTTGACTCAGGAAAAATGCCGAAAGAAAAACCACAGACGCAGCAAACATCTGAATTATTAATCATCACTGTGAGATTTGCTGGGGGAGAGCTGGCTGCTTCCTGCCGACCAGCTCTGCTGCTACCCATCACCGCTACTTACAGGGCCAGGATGGTGACCACGGGATGCCAGTACTTTGCACCGCCTCGCCCAACCATCTGACAGGGTATCAGCTGATGTTACCAGCCCCTTCCCCGAGCCAGTGCAGACCTCCCGGCAGCTGACGAGGCCTCAAGGATGGCAGCGGAAGCGGCAGCAGCGAGTGCATGCGTCACTGCGCTGCGACAGCCCAGCCCAAAAAGAGGGGGAGGAGGGCAGGAGGCCTGCGCTGGCAGCATGGAGCTGGATGCTCTCAGCCCCCACAGCCGCCCTTGAGCGGAAAAAATCACAGTGGCCATGGCCCCAAAGCGCAGAGGAAGGCAGAGGCTGCCCCAGCAGCAAGGTGGTAGCCAAAGGGAGCACCGATCCTCGCTGACCCCACCGATCCCAGCACGCTCCACACCCATGGCCTCCCCGGCCCCTCTGCTCCACTGCTTACACCCCGCAGCCTGGCTGCTCCTGTGTTGGCCACTGCTTCCTCTTCTGGGCCTCTCTCTCCTTTCATGTTCAGGATTCTTTCCTATCTCAGCACCTTCCGGAGCCGAACGGTCAATTGGGAAATGAAGTCACCATGTGGAAATGAATTGTTTTACAAAAACATTTTCAGTGTTCTCCCTACGCTTCTACTGAAGCTGTGCACTGGTTTCCTGAGCGCACACACACACACACATACCCCTTTTAGCCCGACCCAAAGCCTCCTCCTGGCTGTGAGCACACTTCAGCCTTCAGGCCCTGTGAGCCTCCAGCATCTGCCTAGAGCTGCAGCAGGCAGCTTGGCCCCTTGCTGAGCCAGGCCTCCTCTGGGCTCATCCCTGACTTGGCTTCTGGCAGCATTCCTACTGCCTTGAAGCATCTGGATACCACTGCCTCCTGCAAGTTCTACACTTCATTTTTTGTCCTGATGGCAGCTATGTGGCCGAATGTGCACGCGTTACTGAATGCAAGGAAGGAAAAGAAGCAAGAAGCAGGAGCAAGAAGTGGGAATGAGCATGGCTTAGGCCCCACGTGCAGAGCTTCAACTTTCTCACCAGTGGTTGATCCCTCACATGTGCTGTGTACCACAACTTCAGAGCCCTGATTCATGCAAGGAGGTACCAGCGGCTCATAGACGTGGAAAAAAAAAAATCCCCAATGCCTATGAGAGAAAGCATTGGTAGTTTTTGAACTGCAGACTTGGGGGATTTCAGTGCAATTAAGAGTGCAGTGCTGGGCGAGAGCAGAGTCCCTGGGGAATTTGGGGGCAAGTAAGAGTGCCGGCTGGAGCTGGGCCTGGGGGATTTCAGGTGGCTGAGAGCACTGAGCTGCACTGAGTTGCATTAAGCATCCAACGCAGCAACTTCATACTTAGGTCCATTCAGACCTCTGCTGCTCCTCTGCACCGTGCTGCAAACATGGAGATCTAGAAGCCTCTGGTACAGAAAATAGTAACAGAAAAGGAAGTGGGGAAAGGATTTGCCAGTATCTTAGCAGAGCCAAAGGTGCCTTCTGACCTTTTCTGATTCAGGCTGCTGTAAACAGAGCAGCTTAGAATTTATTCGGGTTGCTGTGACTCTTAAAAGCAGAGGTTTGTCCCCTATGGTTTAGGCCTACGAGAAGGAAAACTCCCCCTGCTTTTGACAGGCTCTCTGTGAGGAAGGGCTCCTGCTGCAGCAGTAACTGCAGAGTCACAGAGTTCCCCACATGGACAGGGAAATGGGAGAACTCCTCTGCATTAGCACAAAATGCCCTTGATATCAAAATCATTGGATTTTGCCATTGTTTCCTGATACTTCATTTCCTTCAGCCTCCTAGAAACTGAAACCAAAATATGCCTTGGAGTTAAGGATTTTTAAGATATGTCACCAAAATGCAGTGAGTGCTATTTCCTGAGCAGCTGCCAACCGAAGCCATCATCAGGAGCCTGAGAGCGTGCGGTGAGGAGAGGGGCAGTTCTCAAGCTTGAATGCTTGCGTTGATCCCAGAGGAGTCCCGTGGGACACCATGAGGAGAGCTCTCCATCAGGAACACACAAGTCTGGGACAGTGCGGGGCAGCATTGCCCTAACTCACCCAACAGCATGGGGAGATGGGCACCAGTGCACCCATTTGGCAAAGGCAACCTTCTGGTTTGGGGTCATGCAAAGAGTTAAAGAGTCATCGTATTGCACCTTTCTGGGTTGTTGGGTGGTTTTTTTTTTTTTTTGCTATTGCTCTATTTATTTTTTTTAATGAAAATTTAGGCTGTGGTGAACCAATGGCCAGGATATGCCTCCTGGAAAGTACCACCTTGGAGCAGTTCACCGTGCCACGTGTTGGACACTGTGGTTAGTACTCGCTTAGACTCAGAATTTTCCTTCATGTTCATCTGGAAGAAAAAAGGGTAATTCTCTCTGACTAAGAAAAAATGTGCCTTTCTAGATGAGCCCAGGATCAAGAGCCCACTGCAGGGGGCTGTGAAGGGCATGGTGAAGGGCATGCTGCAGGCTGCATGCCAGCTGAGACCCATGGGATGTTTCTGCACAAGACCTTCAGGCCAAGAGCTGGGAGAAGGTGCAAATTAAAAGCACACGGTGGCAGCTCCAATTTGCTGAAATTTTCAGAATCTTTTCTTTCCCCCGTAGGATTCATAGGTAACTTTCCATGGTGTCTTTGGGCTCTCATACATGTTCATTTTGGAGTGGGGCCAATCTCTAACAACCCATCATTCTTTTGACAGCTCCATTTTCCCTGTAATTTTCCTAAGTGGGGAATACTCCTGGGCTTACCCTAATTCTCAGTCACCTAATTCTCAGGTGTGTGCTTTTGTCACTGATCAGTAAATAATAACACACAGTAACAAGCGGTGACTGGCAGTCAAAACAGCAGCTGGCAGCACCACATGACTGCTGGGAAGCAGGAGAGCTTGCTGCAGCCACAGGAATAAATGATGAGGCAGCAGTGCATCAGCCCAAGTGCACTGTGTGCTCACTGGGTAGCTCATGTCAGCGAGTGTTTCTGGCCCTGAACTTCCTTCACCCAAAGCATAGCAATGCACTTCCTGCCTTGGTTTCTCCATCTGGTGAGGCAATGACCCTTGCTTGCTGCTGTCTGTAGTCACGTCAGCAAGAGGCTTTCACCTCTCCGTGCTGTCCAAGGGAGCATGGCTGAGAAAGAAGGTGAGTGCCTCAACTTCAAATACAGCCTGTGAGGGGGAGCCAGCAGAAAGGCTCTTTTCCCAGAAGTGGGATCATGCATGGACATCTTTGTAAAGTGGCAAGAAAGATCTGGCTGAAGCAGCTTTTGGAGATGGCAGCAGAGGTTGTGCCTTCGCATCATAGAATCACGAAAGTTGAAAGGGACCTCTGGAGATTTTCCTACAAACAGGAGGGGAATCCTACGAACAAGAGGGGAATCAACTCTTTGGAAGGGTTGATAACTGCAGGACAAGGGGGAATTCGCCTTTTTCGCCGAGGATCGCGGCTTCCGAGCTGGTCCAGCCAGAAGCGCAGCGACTGACCGCGAGATACAAGGGCGTTTCGGTCGGTTCCCTCACTCAGGGATCCCCGAGAGAGCAGAGCAGCCGGGCAGCTCTCGGCCGGGC
>JAOWBP010062159.1:0-36094 GCA_028571105.1 Tragopan temminckii
ATACGCAAAAGAAAACAGGAATATATATTTTTTCAAATAATCTTTTTTTTTTTCCAGCGAGTTTCAGAAGATATTCTGAAGTGCATTTGAGAATGCCAGTAGAAATCTAATTCCCAGAAGATGCATTTATGTGATAGGGAAGAAGAGTTTAGGATTTTTTGCTGCTTCTTTCAAGAGTTGCCTACTCTTTCTCATTGCTATATAAATACAACTTCCACCATTGTTCAGTAGAAGAAAAAATGAAAAAACAAGAAAAAAAGGAATGCTGTATTCCTGCAGAAGCTGAACCCCTTGGATTAGTTGTACCTTGAGTTCTGCTCCAAGGCCAGGCTTGCTTTGAGAAAGCTACTCATCTGTCTATCTGCATGCATGGGACAGAAAAATCATTGTGTCTCTTAAAAAGCATGTTCGTTATTTAGTGAGGTGGGTTATAGGCTGAATACTTAGATGCAGAAAGAAAAAAAAACATCAGGGGAAAAGGAGATAGGAAGTGATCTCAAATACTCTTGCCTGAAATGGTCTGCTTTGCACAAGCTTTTGTGAAAACACTTTTAAGTCATCTGAAAAAAGCAGTCTCCTGTGTCTGGGAGCACCAAGAAGATGCAGAGAAAGCAGAAGGGAAGAGAACATCTGTGCTGGATTGTCCCAGTGGCTGATAGAGAGTGCTGGTCAATTGTTCATCGTCATTTTAGACCAAAAAATAGGAAGAGAAGGAAACAGGGAAGGAAAAGAAAGAACCCCTCACTTATAGCTTTTTTTTTTTTTTTTTTTTTTTTTTTTTAATCTGTGAATGAATTTCTCCCATGATTTTCCCCTGGTCATGCATAATTTCCCCTCTAGGGGACTGAGCCTCTGTGTAAGGGCTGGGAAATAAAAGAAAGAAGGGAAAAATTGGCCATTTCTTTTTCTTGCTAGTAAATGCTCTGGAAACAGAGAGAGGTTCCTCTGGGAGTTGCAATTATTCCCCCGTGGACATTGGAAATGCAGCTCTGGTCCGACTGATGGCAAAGCTTAGTTTTCTGTCATTAGTGCCTTCTCTATAAATAGTGCAGCAGAGAAAAAAGATGAGGTATTGCTTTGGGTTTCTTCTAGGAAAGAGGTGTTTCCATGGCTGCAGTTTGCTACCTTAGGAACCCTGGAAATATACGTCCCAGCGCCATGCTGGGGCCGTGCTTAATGGAACTGAAGTTGGTAAAATGTTGTGAATATTTGGGATTGAAAGCTAAGGTGTTTCTTACCTAAAACTTATTTTTAGTCTTCATATGGCACAACATGGTTAAAGAAAGCTTCAAGTAAAGTAAAATATTCAAGATTATATGCTCCAGGTTGTAATAGTGTTGTTGATTTTTAAAGGTTACTGCTTGTCTGTGAACAAGAATTGTATCATGAAATATTATCTGAAGAATCCTTCTATTAATGTGTTCTAAAGCAAAGCTGCTTTTCTCTGTGTTAAAGATTTGCAGTATATTGGCAGCCTTAGATAATTTGGAGTTTTGATCTCTGTTCTGTGCTGTAGAACTTAGGTAATTGTGCACAGGTTGCAGTCTATTTGCAGTTTTGCTTGGATCTGAGAATCATTTATATGTAAATGATGCTGATCTCTTGTTCTGCCCCTTCTAACCAATTAACTTGGTTTTAAAGCACGTAGTTGTGTGAGCAAAATGAGCAATTGGCAGGGCTTATGCAGCTTGGTAGTGATGGTGGTCATATTCACTGGGGCTCATTTCCAAATCGAGCTACTGAATGATCAGAACTTTGAGCTGAACTCAGTGCCGTCCTTGTATCTCACTGCATTTAGGCCATGTCAGGTCAGCTCTTTTATGCCTTCCTATAATTTATGCTATGTAAATGGCAGAGCTGTGATTTTTAAGACCAGAAAAAAAGCCCAGTATTACAAGAAAAAAGGCACAAGTACAAGCCCTCCAAGAAATTTTGGCAACAATGCCAAGGGGTTTTGAAAGACAAAATATTTTACTTATTTATTTATTGAAAGGAAAACACTAGTAAGTCCTTCACGTGTAACTGATACAGGAAGCTTGGCAGAGCTATTTGAAAGCCAGCATGCTCCGTGATTGTCAGTGAAAACTCAAAAATGCAGTACCCCTGCAAGCAGGTTGAGGGGAGCTCCTGGGTGCTCACATTGTGCTCGTAGAATCATTAAGGATGGAAAGACCTCTAAGATCATCTAGTCCAACCATCAATCCATCGCCACAATACCACTAAACTGTGTCCCTCTGTGCTACATTTCTTGAATACCTTCAGGGATGGTGAGTGCACCACCTTCCTGGGCAGTCTGTTCCAGTGTATCACCACTCTTTCTGAGAAGAAATGTTTCTTAATATCCAATCTGAGCCTCCCCTCGCACAGATTAAGGCCATTACCTCTTGCCCTGTGCTGCCTCTTTGTGGTCTGAACTGAACTCCGTTCAATTCGTTTTTAGAACTTCCGTTGTTTCTTATGTTTCAACTAATCTTTCTTCTGCATTGCCCACTCAAGATCCATAGGCTTCCATATGCCTATGTGCTTCTGTATTGAGTTTCCATAGGCTTGCAAATGGCTGTAGGAATGATTTTAAGGCTGATTTACCAGCTTTACCCTTGAAACCGCATCTGCTGTTTCTATTTGGTACTTCTGCACCTGTAGCACATGATGTAGCTCATTTTGCAAATGGAAAATAACTTGTTATTACGTGACTAAATGCGTGAATTGCTGCAGGTTGTGATTTATCAAACTAATCATTGTTATGAAGAAATAAAATATATACTCATGGCAAGGCCTGCTGTAATAAAACCAGATCAGTTTTTGCTGAAGTCCTCTACAAATTTTGATCCCCCCTGTAATGTCAAGTGGAAATCGTGTGCTGCTTGGTGATCCTGCACAGCTTTGAGCAGAAACTAGAAGAAATCTGTCAATGTCTGCAGGGTTTTACTTTGTGTTTTTTGGAATTCATTCAAACCTGGTAGAAAGGAGGTGGTAGGAGAAAGCTGAAAATTTTGATCAACGAGCTTTGTGACTGCTGAAATGTCAACATTTCCCAAAACCTTGAGCAAGCCATGTGCATGTATACGCACGCATGTGCACAAACCGCAGCCTCCTGTGCTGACAGGCACAAGTCTACTGCCGGGGCCCGTAACCCAAGTCAGGCCAATCCCCCATGAGCACTGCTAACCTGTAAGTGAAGAACAAGGAATTGATGTGCAGGCATCTGATATACTGCTATGGTAGCACAAAAAGAGCAGCACTAAAGCCTATGGCTTGGGAGTCCAGGAATTGGATCAGGCTCCTTAACATGTGTCCTCATCTTCAGCTGACCTAGTGCCTGTAGTGCTACCAGTTGCCTTTTTGGAGGCTGGACAAGAAGATAATCTCATTTTCCAAAACGATCACAGAGCTGGAATTTTTAAATTCAATGCTTTCTTGAGCAAAAATACTGATCCATCAGAAAATTACTTTTATTATGCTTCTGACTTAGTTTTAGAGTCTATGTAGAGAATTTCTTGGAGTTGGACTGAAACTACAACCAGAGCAAGCGTGTGCTTCGGCTGCCACATCATTGATTCTCCTGGGGCAGAAGAACTGGTCTTTGCACAGGCAAATTACTTAAATCACACAGGAAAAGAAATACTTCCAGCATGAAAAAATTCCTGTTCTACACTAGAGGCAGGCATCTCTGTGCTTTAAATAGGTTGACTTGAACGAACATTTACCTGAACTCCAGTGACAGCAATATCATTATACATTAATAACTAATATAGCATTAATAGTGAGCATGGTCTGCTTTACCAGAGCTAAAATAAAAGGTCTCGGCTCTCGGGAGCTTGCACACTGAGCCTGCTCACACAGCTGAGTAGCTGAGGTGTTGGTGCTTAGGGCAACAGGGTGAGTCTCACATTTAATTTTAATTTCTGGCTAGGCTGGCATTCACACGTGGCTGTCTTTAATATAAAAACTCAGATTCCTTTTGTTGAATGTGAAACGACTTGTGTCACTAAGATTTTTGGCTGCTGGGAGAGATGGGATGTTAAGGAACTGTTGTGACATGGGAATTTGAGAGGGACTGGTATCAGACAAGGAGGATGGCTATCCCCCTTTGGCTTGCTGTGCCTATACTGCTGGGGAGATTGGTGGGACTGTTGTGAAAGTCTAGCATTTGGTGGGAGTAGAAGTGTTATGTTAAGAGAAGCGGGAGGACACTTGTCTCTGGGAGATGGGAGAAGCAGCATTCTGTACAAGCTAGGTATGGGGGGACATGGTAGGACAACTGGAGGGAGTCTGACTTGGTTTTCCCACCTGAAATTTCATTGCAAGAGATGAAGAAATCCATGCAAATCTGCAACCAGTGCCAAGACCTTGGTCTAATTAGGAGACAAAATCTTCAGCGTTTACTACACTTAGCATAGCTGTGGCAAGGTGCAAGACAGGTTAATGCATTTCAAAAGCAAATTTTTCACCTCTTGCTGCTGGATGCCCAGTCCCAGTTTTAAATGAAATAGCCTCTGAGGATTACACCCCTGAGGATGTGTCTGGGCTGCTGTGTGCCTTTGTGCTGCCACACAGCCTGCTGCTTGAGGGGCTGAGCACAGTGTCAGGACTAGGCAGCAAGGCATGGGAGAGAAAATGAGCAACTTGCTCCAGAGAGTGTCCTGTGTTCATCCTTCCCTCTGCTGCCATTCTTCGTATTTTGGGAGACGGTTTTGTGGTGCAGAGCTTTTTTATTGTATTTTCCTGATCAAACCAGCTGGGTTTTCAGCAACAAAAATAGAAAATTAAAAGCGCTTCTGTGCTAGATGCTCCCTAAAAGATGGAAAATAAGATTTTTACATTAAAATGCCAGAAAGAAAAATGGAGAGGGCATGAAATTCTGCTTTATTTTTATCAGATGCTAGTGCTTTTGTAAAATCATTTTTGCACTGGGGGTAGTTACTCCCCCATGTACTTCCCTAGCTATGTCTCTCTTAAAGGCAGCAAGCACTGCACTGATTGTAGCTCCTGCTATAGGCAGCAGGCCACTCTGGGTGGCAGGCAGATGGGGCGTTCTTGGGTTGAGGCTTGGATGCACACTGTCTCCCTTTTCTCCTCCCTGCCTTTAACTCGCTCTGGCTCTGTTTCAGGGGTATCAACATCAGGGGCACTGGGCCCAGTGAGCACCACTGCCAGCACCACACCACGAATGGCCACCAGCAGCACTGGCCGTCCCACGACCACCTCGGCCTTGGGCAGGAGGAACAGGAGCACCAGCATGCCCTCCCCCATGGCTGATGTCCCTGATGAGATGACCACGCACCTCCCGCCCGCCTCCTCCCAGCTGCCACCAGCTGGTGCCGAGAGCTGCGACCCTATGGAAGCCCGTGATATTATGTGGTCTCGGACCCGGCAGGGACAAGTGGCAAAGCAGCCGTGTCCCATGGGCTCGATAGGTGAGTGAAAGGTTGAGGGGACATAGCGATCCCATCTGCATTTGTCTGTAGGATACTGCAAGTGTGTGATCAAGTTGGCTCTGGACTCCTGTGGCATACATACTTTCAACAGTGCGGTACGTTGCTGCCCTTTGTCAGCTCTGTGTTACTTTGGTGGATTATGGCCTGACCAAAGCCTCCATATGCTAAGCACATTGTACAGGATCCTTGTCATTCCCGGCTCTCACTGAAGGAGAGGTGAAGCTAACAACTTGCGAAGTTGAGCTTGATGCACTCTAGGAAATCTTGTCTCATAAGCTGTATGCAGTGTACCTGTTATCCCTGCTCTGCCTGTATTTGTAGCCTCTGGACTCGCTGACTGATATGTTGATGGCTGACACTTGACTTGTTTGGAGAAGAAAAAAACAACAAAACATATATTTTGCCAAAACTCTGTACCTCACTATTTGCATTCCAAAGGTTATGGCTAACCTTTCTGAGCACAGGTATTCCCTGACTGGACTCCTCAACTAATGTGAGTGATTTTTCCAAACAGCCAGCATCTGGTGCCATCAGCAGAGAAAGCAGAGTGGCAACAAAGCCAAATCTTTCAAAATGGTTTATGGCTTGTTGCATCTTGCTTCTTTTCTCCTACTCTTCTCTCAGTTGTTTTCTCCCAAAAGTTTGCTTTTGGAAATTTTCTGACCAAATCAGAGAACAGTTGACTGAATAATGGGCTTTGGCATATAGTTTAGTTTACCCTATTTTAACAAATGCTGTTTTCAAAAAGAACTTATTTTTCAAGCTAGTCTTAGTGTCATGCCCTGAGAACCTGCTTGCCAAGAAGAAATCGGAAGATGGAGGAAATTGCCTGAAAATAAGGGCTGGAGGGATCTGGCTTTTGGAGGAGACTATTAATTCACCACTCCACTGCCCTGGAGAGCCATTCACACCTGTGTATTCAAATTCTGACTCTCTTGAATTCAGTGAGATCAGGGTGATAAAATGTACCTCAAGTATAAGAGGCATGGAAAGACGTCAGTGGTGAGAGTAGGTAAAGAATGTTTTTACTCAGTCCCACTTGGTAAAACTAGGTGTGCAAAAGGTATCGTGTGGTTCCCAGAGAGAGGAAGAGGTAGTCTGAACTGAAACTGCAAGAAGGGAAAATGATAAAAAGGGAAGATGAAGGTTGGATGCAGAGAGCTATTTTCTGAGCAGAAGAGCAAAGGACTGCATGAAAATAGCTAAGAAAATAAAAAAGAACAGACCCAGCTTGTTGACGGTCTGGAGTAGGCAATAAGCCTTTCTGATCTCTGTTTTCAGTGATTCATGTCATTTGTTAAAAGCTGTGGTACGTTAGCAGTGGGCCTCTTCCCACTCCCTTTGAAGGCATCAGCAAACCCTCACTGGTTTCAGTCGGCACTGCCATCAGACCTAGTATGTAATTCACTCCCCCGTTGAAAAGTTTGGCTCTGCAGGGCAGAGCGCTTTACAGGATGCAGAGTCTTTCATCTGTGTACTGGCTTTCTGCTTTCTTGTTTTTTAGAAATCTTTAACTGCACCATATTGGATGTGTTTCTCTTTGTCTCAAGACTCTTTACTGTCTTTTGCAGCTGGGATCTGGGAGGCTTATGCCAGACAAAACTCTTCTCTAACGTCTATCTTGATGGTCAGGGATGGATGATAAAACTCAGTATTAATCTTAGCATTTATAGCATTTAAACTTTTTTATTTTTTCTACCCAAGTGGTTTAATGAAGATCCAGAGCACTAAAATATTCATAAAACATCAGGGGACAAGGAAGTAGAAGCTCGTGGTCTGATCCTGAGATACTAGTGGTGGGGCAGAGCAGGCAAAATGGCTAGGCCAGCACTTGAGGTGTTGGCTCAGTAATTGAGATCCAGCTTCACTTTCTTACTGCCTGGGAACTTTTCCTGCCTGACCTGAGGCAAAGCCCTCTGTCCATAGTTTTTATCTGGTGGAGTATGTGGCCAGTAACACTGAACACAGTGGCTTTCCTTTTCCAGGTGTTGCAACTTTCCGGTGTCTTGCACCAGATGGAATCTGGGAGCCCCAGGGACCAGATCTCAGCAACTGCTCTTCTCCCTGGATCAACCACATCACTCAGAAGGTAAAACCTTCCCCACACCGAATCTGTGTGCTGGCCTTCCTCAGCTCCTTGGTTGTTTCACAGCAGAGTACCCAAAGCAACCAACAATCACCCTTAAAGCATGAGCAATCTGTAGTAGCTAAGAATTGCAAGGAGAAAGCAGGACTGTAAAAACCTGATGGAAATTAAGGGAAAGAGGGTGAGGGAAAGGCAAAGAAAAGGAGCTGGAGAATGGAATTAATGTAGAATGAATGACAGTTCTTGTTTGTGGCAAGAAAAGGAGGAAGAGGGAGGAGGAGGTGGTGGGTGGACATATGAAAGTGCCAACATATTGCAAAAGGAAACTTTCCTTTGCATGTATCCCCAAGGATTTTCTCCTTCCATGCAGTGCAGAATAAATCCTGCAGCTGAGAAATCTGTATTGAAGAAAGGCAAGCTCAGTATGAAATGTTTGCATTGTGCTACTGACTTTTTGTTCTTAACTTCTTCCCGAATTGTAAAAGGACTAGTAGAAAAGAAAATAACACTGCAGTAATGTGTTACTTTTTACTCCTAAGTCCCTTGATGAATGTTTTGTAGCACTTCATCATTTATCACTGTTAAAAGTGCATTAACATGTGACAATGGAAGTTCAAGACAAGCAGAGCTTATTTGGTAGCAATATGCTGAACATTTTTGTTATTAATGCACAGTGGTGCTTTCAGCTGATTTCATTACAAACAGAGACCAGATGTGTGTTTATGCCACAGAGTCTGTGGGCTGAATCCTTATTATAGCAATTTGTGTGGATTTATTTGCTTCTTTAGCAGGAGCAAGAAAGTCCCAGTGTTGCAGGCTAGCTGTGCAACAGCACGGTAGCAGCACTGCACTCCAGGAGAGCTCATGCTCACTGGTGAACAGGTGACCTTACAGGTGGGACTGTTTGTCTTTCTCCTCCCCATCTCCCATCTTAGCTGAGGCTCAACAACCTGTGAATAACTAGCATCTACACCCCCAGTCAATCCTATCCCACTTCATCTGTGTTTATACCCATGCCTCCCCAAAACGAGGGAAAGACATAAACTAAGGCAAAGCTACAGTGACACAAAACAGCTGTTAGGAAGCCCCTGGTCCTTTCTGATGCTTTTGTCCCGCAAAGGAGGGTGGGCAGCTCTCCTGCCACATGTTCAGGCTAGCTGATTAATAAAGACTGCTTTTGCTGCCATTAGCAGCTGTGCAGTTCTTGTTTTATGACCCATGTACTTATCCTGGAGGGGTTAATATTGCTTACTCCAGTCATAATTCACCCAGGCGGCTGGGAGACCTCTTGCTGCTCAGTGAAGATGGCTAGGCCATTAGCCATTAGCAGAGGGAAATAATAGCCTGCACTGATGAAATTTCCATCAAGGTTAGGCTTACTTTATTTGAAACCACAGCTATCATTTGCGTAACAAATGAGCCCCATTTAATTTGTTATGCGCTTTCAAAGCAGGCTAAAATTGAAGAGCCAGGTTTTCAGAGATGCCCAGCAGGCCACAACTGGGACTGTTTTGGTTTTTTTTTGAGGGAGGCGGAGGGGGAAGGGGGGGTGGAGGAGGAAGAAAGTGTTGGTTTTTGGAGGAATTTAGCTATGTTCAACTTTGGGAACCTTTCACAAGTTGGTGGGAAGACATGGGGTGTCTGACAGACAGCTCTGGGTCTAACCTTTTTGTGCCTGAGTGGCTGGGATCTTGGGACCATGTGGCCTAACCACTATGGAAAGCTGGATTTCAAATTACTTGTGAAATAGTCAATAGCCACACAGTATCCCTGCCTGAGTGAGGAGCTTTAAATCACCACTGTGCTTAGAGTCAGGGACTGGTATATTCATACACTGGTCCCTGGTTTCACACATCCCCACTCTGGATAGGACACCACTTCCCTGAACCTGCTCCTTTGGCTCTCTAAAGCTGATAAAGGAGCCTTTTTCCTCCAGGGCAAAACCAGCTCCCCTTCTGGATGCTGTGAGGCCAGCCAGAGAAAGTGGTAAGCCAGCCATGCAGTGGAGGTAGGGTATGTCTGTTACCTGCAGCTGAGCTCTCCTTTGTCCCCAGCTCTCAGATCCTCCCTGGCCACCCATCCCACTGCCTCTGTAATCATAACACTGCATACAAAATGGGTAGAAACACTTAGGCAGTCAAGATTTATACCTACCCACTGTGTCTTCATTCTTGTCTGCTGTATGCCTCAGAAATTCTTACTGCAACCTGCTGTGTCCAAACTGCTCAGGAAGAAGGATGATGGGATTCCCTTTCAGCCAAACCAGAAGGAATGGCAGGGGAATGCCATACTTGCTTTCATGTATCTATAGTGAAGTAAGGATTGTTACTTGCTTCTTTTCTTTTTCCTGCTGTGCTCAGACTGTACATTGGGTTTTTGCCTGCTTGCATCATAGTATTAGGTTTTACAACTCTCTGTTAGCTTCCATTAGAGTTATTGTGCTTGATGGAAGATCAGAACAAATGTCCGCTTCAGCAATTCATTGCCCCCTTGACATTTACTTTAACTTTATTGTTGGTGCCTACCATGCCCTCGTAACATAGCAGGAGAATAAACTTGCCAGCGCTATTGAATTATGCACTGCTGTGTGGGTTATTTCTAGACTGAAGCAGTAAAAGGAAGCAAAAAGGTCAGCTTTGGATACATTGCATCGTTCTAATCATGAGGTCATACGTTCAGCCTTAGCCTGTTTGTTTTACCTCTTGCTTTCATCAGTACTGGCCTTTGCGCAGTATGTGATATGCCTGAAAATGTCTTTTCCTTGCTGCAGCTCTCAGTTGAGGGTGATTCCTGGGAGGGAGGGGCCCCGCTAGTCTCAATTTTGAGGCTCTGAAAGAGAGAATAACCTCTCTGTAGTAGAATAAAAAGTGTTACATCCTCCAGGAGAATCCAGGCCTAAGGGTGAAGGCAGAGTCCTAACGATACTGCAGTGCAGTACTACATCCAGGTTGCTTCTGCCAGTTTGTGTTCAATGCATTATAGTGTACTTGAAGCAGCAGATGCTGCAGCTGGCAGATTAGTAATGGGATGTTAAATGCAGATTCCTGAAAGTTGTTTGAATATAGTTTCAAATACACTTTTTCACTGTTCTCTAGGTCTGTTCTGCTCTGTAGAGAACAGCCATACACCTCTTTGTTGGACAGCCAGCATTTGTAACGTGTTAGTTATATCCTTAGGTATCATTCAAGAAAAGGAAAAAAGCAAAGTTGAGTGGAACGGCATTTTCTTCTTCAGAAAAAGGATGGTAGATGTGCTCTGACTGTATTGCATGGATGAGCATGTGCATGATGAAACCTCTGCTAGGGAAACAAAATGGCCATGAAGTCTTTGCAGTATTGAAAGCTGTCCCATAGCCCCATGCTGGCAGCTGGTGGTGCTCGATGAAACCTGTCAGATGTTTGTCCTTTCAGAAAATGACATCAGCTCTGTGGCCTTTGGAGCTGACTGATCCATCTGTGAGCCACTGGTTTAAAAATCCTCATTCAGACTTTCATACTCTCCTTTTATATCACTGTTAGCCCCAGGCTGCAGGAAAATATTTTTGCCACTGATGTTTCAGCACACTTGCTCTCTTCCCCAGCATCTTTTATTTCCTCTGAATTTTCTTTCATAAATTATTCTTTACAGTTTCCTCCTTTTTTATTCTACTGACCTCTTCTGCAGTTGATTGCCTCTGAGAAAGGTAGGAATGAAGCAGCAAACATGCTACAGGAAAGTTGTTAGCCTTTCCAAACAAAACTCCATAATTCATAGAATCATTTCAGTTGAAAGGGACTCTTAAAAGGCCATCTGGGAAACAGGGACAACTACAGCTACATCAGGGTGCTCAGAGCCCCATCCAGCTTGACTTTGAATGCCTCCACTACATCTCTGGGCAACCTGTTCTACTGCTCTATGGCTGCTACTATTACTAATTCTCTTCTTTGAGTATATGAAACAGGCAAGAATTTATGCCCTATCTAACAACTATTACTTCACAGTCATTTCAATTGTAAGAATAAGAGAGATAGTAATGCAAACTAGAAAAATGTTAGCAAGTGTTGCACAGCGCAGTTTCAGGTGTGTCAATGCTCATTTATAAGTCTGAGTGGAAACCTGCCAGCATGCTCAAATGAAAGAGGGGGAGCAGTTTCCCACAGAGACAAAAGAATCTGTTTTGTGCGTTTGGATTTTGACAGGAAAAGCATTCTCTTTCCTTCAAATTAGCATTCCAAGACAAGATTTAAGCAGTTTGCAAATAAGCTAAAAATCACCCAGAACAACCAGAAATTAAATTTGGTTTGAACAGAATGCTTTCTTTTATCCCACAATCCACTTTCTGCTGTTTTTTTTTCTTTTTTTTTTCAAATATTAATTTTTTAACAGTCTATACGGGGGAAAAAAAAAAAAGATTCAAGTCAGAAAGAGATGTAGTATTTTTACTTCATTTAGTTTGTTTTTTTTTTCAGTCTTCCAGCAGAAAACTCAGTTACTTGTGCATTTTTCTCTACTTCTTGCCTGCCTCGCAGTGACAGCTTGACCCTCTAAGAACCTTGTAGGATCGTTGCCACTTCCTGTGGATGGTGGTGACTATGTTAAAATAGCATGGAGAACATTGCACAGAGAGCTTCCACGTGAAGCTCTCAGAAGAATGAGGGAAGCTGGCATTACCATGTCATATGGCCATCATATTGGGTACTCTTTGCAATATGCTCACAGACAGGATGGAAGAAGTGTCTCAGCTCTGTTGCGGGGGCTTGTAGCTGCTGCTTCTGGGTGACACTGAAGAAAGGAGTCTGGAAATAAGTGGTGGTGCCAGGATATAGGTCATTAGTCCTTCAACCAGACATCTTGTCCAAAGATGCATCAGGAAATTTGAGTGCTTGAAATGAGTTTGTGACCCAAGACTTGACAAATGTTGAGTATTAAAGTGCCTTTTCTCAGGCCTTTCTTCAATTTTGGGGTTTTTATTTGGTCAAACAAGAATTCTTCAAAGTTGTTTTTAGAACTGGTGATCAGTGTAAGATAAAAAGAAAGGAATTAATGATCAGCCCACGTTGTTTTCGCAGACAGGTAGGAGCAGTGATAACATGCAGTTCAGTAGAAGAGCCTTGTTCCAAAAAAAGAACACTCTTGGGTTTGCCTTTGTAGCAGCTGAGCAATTATTTTTGAATAGGCCAGTCTGCAAAGATACATCCAAGAGAAAATGTAAACATCAAATGTGAGTAGCAGGTTTTTTTCTGAGTAAAAACACTTGCACTTCTGCAATTTTCTGTAAGGTTTACAAAAACATTGTGTGTCAGGATACACGTTAAGCTTCAGGGACAAATTGTAGGAAGATCTTGAAGTTGATTTCTTTACATAAAGGAATTTGATGGAGTCATTTTTTAAAGTCCTGGCTACCAACAGAGGAGGTCAAAAATTAGCCTCTATGCTGACACGTGGCTTTCTTCAGCTGCTTAGGAAAACAGGCAGCTATAAGAATAGGATCTGGTTTCTATGGCATTAGCTTTGTGTGCAACAAGGAAGAAATAATTCAGTTTTTGAATGTATGTTATCATTGCTCTATTGGGAAGAGCAACACATTATCTCCTTTATTTGTCTTATCTATGTCATCATATGGTTTAATTCTCTGAAGATGAGCATATGAACATCTTCAGTTAGATCTCATTAAATCAGATGGGCTGTTGCTGTCAAATTGATGGAAGTAAGTTATTCATTTATAACTGAGCTAATTGATTTACTGAGAGGTAGAAGCTCTGCCTGCAGTATTTCCCTAGAATCCTGTTTTTATAATAAGCACCAGAAATTGAGAGAGGAAGATAGATATCTGATTTCTAACTCTTGGAAGATGAAACAATTGGAAATTTTATGCGAAGAACACAGTGGAGTTGGTCATTGAGCCTGACAGAGAAGCGGGAGCTTCATTTAAATGTCATCCTGTGTCTTTATGCCTGACATATTCCCCATGGATGTGCATTCCAGATCAGAGTAGTATATAATGAAGAAGGATCAGAAAGTTGTGATAGTACTTCTGTGGTGAACTGCTTATAGAAAGGCCATAGGACCAGCTGCCCTACCCCGAGTCCTTGTGGCACAAGGAAGGAACGGGGCAGAAGGATAGGAGAGCAATACAGAGCCAGTAAAAAAATGAAAAGCCTTGAATTTAAAAAAAAAAGAAAAGAAAAAAAAGAACTTTCCAAATAATTATGCAGTGAATTTCACTACAGGTGATTCATGAATTTTATAACTCAATTAGGCAATAAAAATCTTTTAGTAGGAAATACAGCCAAACAGCATACTTGATTTTCCCATCCTATTGGCCTTTGTTTGAAGCCTTAAGCCTTTTGTTCCTGAGTTAGTATGCTTTTAAGCTAAGAATCGCTAGGCTTATTACAGAAGTAGCAGCCATTGTGGTGAGGAGTACATCTCCTGTGTGCAAGTGCTAAGTGTTAAACTAGTGCCTAATTAATAAATCCATGTAATGGGAATTGACAGTATTTTTTCTCTTGTTCATCTGGGCTGTGTCATCTATTTTTGTTCCTTTTGCAAGGAACTTTTTTTGTGCGGGTGTTGTAACAGAAATCACCTATTCACTATCAAATAATTTTCTGGAATCAGAATCAGCTCTTTCTTGACAGGAGAGTCTATATACGTGTTTCCTTCCTGAGAGCATTGCTTTGCAAGGAACTGACTCACTTAAACCTGTGAGGCTGAGAGGACTGGATTAACATCAGACTAAGTGCTAAGGGTCAACCTTTTATTCTGCTTTCTCCATTGCAGATGAAGTCAGGAGAGATGGCTGCCAATATTGCTCGAGAGCTTGCGGAGCACACCAGAAACCACTTGTATGCTGGTGACATCACGTACTCCGTGTCTGCCATGGTTCAACTGGTGAACTTGCTTGATGTGCAGCTCCGAAACCTAACGCCAGGTGGAAAGGACAGTGCTGCACGCAGCTTGAATAAGGTAAGAAAAAAGGTCCTGGGGAAAGGACGAGAGGCTAGAGAAAGGTTTGGCTGATCCTGGAGAGCTATTAGAAATCTCTTTCTGAATGGGTGCCATTTGAAGGCAGTGATTTCTTTCTTAGTAGACAAGAGTACTTGGCAGTTTTTGTTTACAGTGTATTTTATTCTGTTGAAAAATGAAACAGTTGTAAATGCTGAGTGTACTGTTGGTGCTGGGAAATGTGTACCCTTAGATGTGTAGATAGATAAATTCCAGGTACTTCGTCATGGTCTCAGCTCTCATAGCTCAGTATGAGAATAAGTCAAGTGATACCATGGCAATTATTGTGGATTTGTGCCAGTGTGACTGAGACCAGAATTTTGTGTAGCATTTTCAGTACTGAATCTGTCTGAGTAATACAAACCAGAAAATCTGAATTTTTAAAACCCAAAAATGCAGAGTCTGATTTTTGATTTTTCATTGTGTAACATCAAAAAATGCTGAATGTGAAGTTCAAATGGGCACTGCTATGCATAAATATAAACAAATAAAAGCAAGCAAAAATTTATTTACACTTGAGATACATTTATCAAAGAAACATAAGATGTCAGCATATTTACATCTGAGGTGCTGAAGACAACTTTGTATTAGAGGGCCTTTGAAATGACTGCCTGTCACGTAGACCAAAAGCACTTTTCTACATGATGACTCTGTGGTTTCTTTGCCCTCTGCCAGCGTTAAGCGTACTTGCTACATACTAAAGGTGCTAGAAGTTGCCAATCTTGGGAGAAAATACAGGCTGTGGAGTCTGCAGGAATATATTTAAATGTAGGGTTTCCTTGGTGCTGGGCCCTCTTCATCACAAAATCTCATGTAAACACATGGGATAAGACTTACCTGGAATTCAGGCAGTGCGCTGTGCAGGCCTGTCATTAGAACAATGACCAACTGAACCTTGTGGCTACCAGCATACGGCTCTATTGGCCACCTACCTAAGAAAAGACCCCGAATTTTTCTGTTAGCAGTGTAGCTGGCTCTGACAGTCCTGGCATCCATGTAAGTGTAAAGAGAATTTTATTGTGAGGTTATACAGGCAAAAACGATCCCAGCTAAGCTTGAAATTTCTTCCGTGTCTTCAGAAGAGACATATTTTTCAGAGAAGTAACATTGTCTTTTTATTGTAAGATATTACTGTTGACATATTCTCTTTTAAATGTGAAGGGCTTCAGGATTGTTTAAGATTACAGCTGCGTGGGAGCTGAAGTCGTCCTGCATATCATGTGCTTTGCATGTGCTGTGAATTGGGTTATCCTGATGCTTGTAATTAGTGCTGCTTCCAACTATTTTATAACCGTGTCAGAAATAATTGTATTAACTGTTACATCAGCATAACATTTCTGTTATAATCAAACCATGGTTTTGTTTGAAATTATGGTGATATCTGACAATATCAGGTAAAACCAGCAATTAATGTCACCTACTAACAGGTTTCATGATTGCAGTCTGCTTGCTCTTCTGAATATGCCCTAGCCACACCCAACATTTTGTCACTTCAGCTTTGCAAGCACATATTTTTCATCTTTTAAATCCCACCTCCTGCTGTTCCTTCCGATTACACAAAATGGGGCTGTGTCTTGGTGACGGGTGGGAGTTACCAAGGGGACTGACAGGTTCGGTGAGGCAGAGCCACTCAGCTTTGCTGTCACTCCTGTGGTTCCCTTTGCAGGTTTTTCATCCACCATCAGCTTTGCACAAGCAGCTTATACAAATCAATTGCACTCCACATTAAAATTCTGGACCGTGTGGAGTCCTGCAAAACAGCGACACGAATCAGTGATCCAAATGACAGGTTCGGTAATTTACTTGCTCTCATTCCCCACTTAATTCTTTAGAAGAGCAACTGTTCTGTGTTCATTTAAGAATGCATGAATTTGGCTTGGAAGTAGTATTGGGCAAACAAAAGGCAGCAGAGTTACTGCTCCATTTTCCCCTTCGCTGATCAAGAGTATTTCAAAAAAAAAAAAAAAAAAAAGAAAGAAAAAAAAGGAAAAAGTCATTTGCAAGGAGTTTTAGTTAGTGTTGTTTGGTCAGAAAGGAGAAATAAAGTGAGCACTAGACATTAAATATTCTTTCAATCATTAAAGGAAATGTGCTGGGGATTTGCCTTCGTGCTCCATTTGAAAGTAGTCACCTGTGCTCTTTTGCTTTTGTCTTTTTTTTTTTTTTTTTTTTTTTACAAGCTGATGTACAATGAATTGAAATAAACTGGCATAATCAGAGTTTTTAAAAGCCATCATCTTTCAGGAGCCACTTTCTTGTCACTAAAAGCTTTATGCTTTCCACTGGATCAGGCTTAATTAAGGTAATAATTGTTGTGTAGCAGGCTGGTGAGACCCCCAAGTGGATAGCTCTGTAATTTCCAGCATGGCTTTCTTTGATCTCCATTTGTCTGTAAAGTCTTCATAGGGCCACATTTACCCAGGGGAAGATTTCCACTGTTACAAATTGATGAATTAGAAATTGAAATTAGGCATTGCACAATACATCGGTGTATTTTGTTTGTTTCGGAGCCTCAGAACTCTCAGGGACAAATCTGGCTCTCAGCTGTACTAATGGGATGGCACTGCCATGAGTTGAGAGCACAAGTCACCCCCTAATCTCCCTGGAGATTCTCCATCTCCATTTTCAACCCAGGCAGATCTGCAAAACACAACCCAGCAAAGACAGCGGCTCTGAGCAGCCAGACTTTAGTTGCACTGTTGCAGAGCAGTCTCATGTTTGCTCATTGTTGCAGACAGCCTGCTAAGTCCCATCGAGGTAAATAACTGCCTGTTTGAATTTCATGACACACTGAAGTACAGTTATCTGGTAAGAGGCATGCAAGTACATATCAACGTACAGTCTTAAATGTTTTTTTTTATATAGTGGTTATTATTTTTTTATTATAAAGGTGGGATTCTTTATGGAAAGGTTATTCAGCATATGAAGTGTTTAGGCCCAGTAATTACAAAGGAGAGGACAACTCAATGTGAAAGAGAAATGGAAAGGTTAGCCCTTAAGAAGCAGTTTAATCTAAAGAGGAGAAAATGGCCTCAACTGGAAATATTAAATCTGATCCACATTTCATTCTTTTGCAACTTCTTAGGTGGTCCTTTATGCATTTAGAATCTCTGAGCAATGCACTCTCATGCTGTTCTAGACATAACAACAAAGCTGGGCGATGAGAGGCTGTCTGGAACCAGAGAATTAAGCAGGCATGTCAGGATGAGTCCCCACCTCTACCCTGCATATAGCTTGCTCCCTGCTTGTCCAAAGCTCTGCTTACAGCTCAACATGACATCAGCACTCTCCAACTGCACAGAGCCCACACCTCTCTCGTATAAATAACAGCTCATCTTTTCTAGCCTTGTTTGACATGGGAACATCCTGTGTGCTTTCCAAGGAAAGGTGGTCTCTCGAGTATCTCCACCTTACTTCTCCCACCATCTAACAGCTACTCTTGCAAATTTGCATGTGTGGGCTTTACTGAAAAAGGACTAACCTGTATTTCTGGATCCCATCCTTCCTGCCTTCCACTGCTGCCTAACTCGCATATTTCCTTTGGTTTGGTTTGGTTTTAGGAGCTGTTTAAAAGAGAAATGAGGTTTTTGCATAGGCATTTTCTTCAGTTTCCCCTTGTTCTGTCACTAACTTGTTTTTTCTATTCCGTCTTTAATCTGCTGTCTTTATGGACTCAGCTTCAGAAAAGGGAGCGCTCTTGCAGGGCCTATGTCCAGGTATTTCTTGTGTTTTTAATACACGTCCAGTTGTTTGACTGAATGACTGTGAAGTGATTCTTGTCTGTCAATCTGATTTTACTGTCTTTGTGGCAGCAAGCTTTAAGGTTAAGGTTACAGGATAATATGACCTTTCAGTTATTCATTTTCCCTCCACACTTGCCCAGTTCCACAGAGTTAACAAAAATTTGGGACAAAATCTCTTGGGGAAAAAAAAAAAGAAAAAAAAAAAAATAGTGGGAGAAAATAAAAAGAGCTCTGACAAGACCCGTTCAGCCATTACAGTAAGCAGAACTATATGGATGCATAAAGAATGCTGAAGTCTTGCTCACAAAAATGTCTCCAAACCAGTTGGATTTCACTTGCAACATGTTACTCAAATAATGGCTGTATGCATATTCTTGATTTTCCTTCTTCTCCTCTTGCACTTGCAAATTTAGAAACAATTCAAAATTGCAGCACTTGGCATAAGGGAGGAGGTAGAATCATAATGAAATGCAGTGTCCTCACAGAGGGATGTAAGAAGGAGGAGAGTGCTAAAAACTAAATATAGGATTAGGAACATAACGTCCCATAAAGTTCACCCAGCTGCAGCCTGAATTTTGCAGGCTTGCATTGTGTTTTACATGAACAAAGTCAAGACCCAGTGTCTTGGAAAGACCGCTTGTAGTCTTTACAAGAGTGAGGCCTTGGCTTATGACATTATTTATCCTGTCACCTAGGCTTTTATAGCATTTGCTCCAGTGACTTTTATATAAAGCTGTTTGTATACTGTGGGTGAGTTAATACTGCTTTAAGAAATGTGAATGTTTTACCCCCTAATTTCTGTCTTGTGCTTATGGACTTCAGTGTTGTACTTACGGTTGGTTGGTCATTATTCATATGTATATGCAAAACAGAAGTGTGAAAGTGAAACCCACATTTCTGGAAGGGACTGCTTATACCTGCTCTATTTCTGCAAAGTCAAGCTTCCTACAGCCCATATTGACTTTATTTTGTGAGTACATGCTTCATTTAGCGTGCGGGATTAGGTAGTTTAGATTTCTAGGGCATTAAATATAACAGTGCACCTCTGTGCTGGTAGCCTGTCTGTATTTCCTTTGGATATGGTTGTGACAGAAAACCATTTCTCGTCTATTTCCTTCCTTCTACATTAATGGATAAAGATGAATTGTGAAATTATACATATTATGGCTGGTCTGGCCTCTGTTAAGATCCCAGAGAAGGTAACTAGTATTTTAAGGAATGTTTGCACTGCATTACTTGCTCCCCAGCTAGCTGTCTTGTCCACTGGTAAGAGTGTAAACATGGTTAGGCTGGCTTGACCATGGTTCATGCAACCCTGTTGGGGATCTTGGGTACTGCTCAATCTGTAGTTGTTCTTTCTCTAGCTGCATGGGAACACTCTGCAGACTCAGTGCATGCTCCTGGTCTTTTTGTCTTCTTTCAAACAGTAGTGAATACTAGACATAATATACTCTGCAGAAGCTTGGCATTGATAGAATAAAATCTGAATTCTGCACAAACTTAAACTTACCCTTAATTTCAAGGACTCCCTGCCTTTCACTTGGAAAGGCTACTGGTGTGTTTAAACATTAATCATTTGCCTACCACTTTAGTAGACCAAAGCTGATGAAAGCTCATTGCCTGAGCTGTTTAGTATAAATATGGACAAAGCAGGTAAATGTATTGAAAAGGACAGTCTTGTAATGGAGGACTTGAAGAATGAATTGGATGACCTAATTGAACCTTTTGACTCTACTTTGTATTATATGGGGGTAAAATAATGTATCTAGACATATTTTCATACAGTATGTTTCCATTTGCAAACCATGTAGCTAAAGTCACAAAAAAATCTTGTGGGGGAGAGTTTGTTTGTAATAACAACTGAATGTGACTGCACATATTCCCATTACGTGCCACTTATGCTTCACCAGGCAGTGAAATATCTGAACTGTCAAAGGCAGCTTTGCAGAGATTTTTCAAAATAATTTAAATGGGGAAATCCTGGACTTCTTGAAGTTAATGGGAAGTGGGAAGTCCCTGGAAATATGTCACCAGTGGCATAGAGATTGAGTTTTCAGCCTTTCTGTCATGATCTCCATGTGCTAATCCCTTTGTCATGAAGAGTGTGGATGACTGAATGCAACACACAGGGCTGTTGTATGTGCTGAAGTGTAGCTTCAGTCCTGCCCTCCTTAGACAAAGAAAAACACAGGACAAAGTTTATATGAGAGATGTCCACTAACTGTAAAAATCGAAAGTACAACTGAAAAAAGCTGGATTTGAGAAAAGAGAGGGTAACTTGAGAAGATAATAATTACTAGTATCTGTCTTAATAGTTTATTGGGGCTGACAAACTTGTGGCGGTTGAGTGGTAAAGCCCTCTTGAGCGCATAGTAAATTAATAATTTAAATAAACTGGTAATTTTGTGAGTTAGTCAAAGATTAGACTGTGAGTATGTAGTATCAGATTGTCACCTTATCTTTGTTGATACCCTATTTTAAACAAATAATCAATTAGATTTGTCTGTACAATGCTACAATATTTCTTGAGCTATAAGCTCAGGGATTTTTTTTTACTGAAGACAGAGCTTACAGAAGCCCCTCCTTTAGTGGAAAATGTGGTAAATGATGTTTTTTTTTCTCTCAAAAAAATAATAACCTATCTAATGGGTGATGTAATAATACATGTTAATAGAATGACAGGACAGCCACTTGGGGATTTGCCCATCTCAGTGACATTTAAGAAACTTCCACAAGAACTTTAACTTGCAATAGTAAGAGACACCTAGAGAAGGTGATATTGCTGAGGTAGATGTTCAGTATGGATGGAGTGAGCTTGGAAAGGTGTTCTGTTGGCTAAGGAGCATTAGGCCAGGTGTCTGACTTTTTGGTGGCTGAGAATGATCTGCGCACAGATTCCTCTTGAAGCTGTGTCTCCCTGCGTGATCAAGCCCACCTTTATGCAACGCACTGTTCTTGGCACTCTATTTTGGGAAAGGAATGACAAAATCAATGTGCAAGAGAGTGAGTCAGAATAGATGACACATTTGATGGCTGTAGCCTCATTTGATGACTGGTGTGTGACATAAACCAATAAGAATTTTCTGAATTTCTTTCAGAGTTGATGTTCATTTTTCCAAAGATCTTTCTCCTTACATTGAGGCTTTGGAGTAGTAGAAAACACTCAGCGTTTGTCTTTTGAGGACTGTGAAATTGAAATTGGTGTCAGAGATTTCTTCCATGCTCATCAGCAAGTGACACAAACATGCTGTTTCTCAGTTTCTCATCTTACAAAGCTGTGGGCACATTCGCAGAATTGCAGAATTGTAGGGGCTTGAAGGGACCTACAGAGGTCATCAAGTCCAATCCCCCTGCAAAGCAGGCTCCCTACAGCAGGTTGTACAGGTAGGCATCCAGGCGGGTCTTGAATATCTCTATAGAAGGAGAATCCACCCTCTGTGGGGTGAATCAACCTCCCTGGGCAGCCTGTTCCAGTGCTCTGTTACCTTTACCATGAAGAAGTTCCTTCACATATTGGTACAGAACTCCGTGTGCTCAAGTTTATGGCTGTTTTCCCTTGTCCTGTCCCTACGGACTGCTGAAAAGAGGTTGGCCACATCCCATTGACTCCCACACTTAAGATATTTATAAACATTAATAAGATCCCCTCTCAGTCTTCTTTTCTCAAGGCTGAACAGTTCGCTCAGCCTTTCCTCACAGGGGAGATGAACCAGGCCCTTTATCATCTTTGTGGCCCTCCACTGGACTCTCTCCCTGTCTTTTTTGTACTGGGGAGCCCAGAACTGGATACAGTACTCCAGGTGAGGCCTGACCAGGGCAGAGTAGAGGGGGAGGATCACTTCCCTTGGCCTGCTGGCCACGCTCCTTTTAATGTACCCCAGGATCCCACTGGCCTTCTTGGCTACCAGGAAACACTGCTGGCTCATGGCCAAACTGCCATCCACCAAGATCCCCTGGGTCCTTCTCCACAGAGCTCCTCTCCAGCAGATTGTACCCCAACCTATACTCATGGTTATTCCTTCCCAGGTGCAAGACTCTACGCTTGCTCTTGTTAAACCTCATCTGATTTATTGCTGCTCAGCTCTCCAGTCTGTCCAGGTCTTGATGAATGGCAGCACAGCCTTCAGGTGTGTCAGCCACTCCTCCCAGCTTTGTATCATCAGCGTACTTACTGAAGGTAGACACTATCTCCTCATCAAGGTCATTGATGACGATATTGAACAAGACTGGACCCAGCACCAACCCCTGGAGAGCACCACTAGTTACAGGTCTCCAACCAGACTCTGCCCCACCAATCACAACCCTCTGAGCTCAGCCAGTCAGCCAGTTCTCAACCCACCTCACCATCCAGTCATCTATCCCACACTTTCTCAGCTTCATTATCAGGATGTCATGGGAGACAGCATCAAAAGCCTTGCTGAAGTCAAGGTAGATGACATCCACTGCTGTCCCCCCATCAACCCATCTGGTGATGCCATTGTAGGAGGCTGTGAGGTTGGTCAAGCACAATTTTCTCTTGGTGAATCCTTGCTGACTACTTCTGATGACCTTCTCTTCCAATTGCTTGGAGAACGCATCTAGAACAAGCTGTTCCATCACCTTTCCAGGGACAGAGGTGAGGCTGGCTGGCCTGTAGTTTCCCAGGTCAAATCAATTCCCCTGGCTTCTGGATACACAGGAAGGATAGTAAAGAAAAGAAAAATATGAACACTCAGTACAGTAAATGAGGCCCTATTAAAATGGGAAAGAATATAGAAGTTTGCTGTAAGATCTAGTAGGTGGAAACAAGAGCTTAATAAAGGCTCATACCACGGAGACCAACCATGCGGAGTCCTCTTAAGCACAGATGTGCACTTTAGATTACAGTCTGAGCTCACCTACTTGCTTTTCTTGGATTTTTGGGCTGGAGCTTGGGGATATCATGACACTGATGTCTTTCTCTGCAGTGCCAACCAGCAACCCCTTTCTGTACATAACTATGTGCTGCATTTGAGAGACATTGCAGAAGTCAAAAACTTCCCAGGAGAATTCCCATTCTTCTTCTTTTTGATGGAGGTGCCACCCAGTCCAGAAAGACCACAAACTTCTGGGTACAGATATCATCAGAGCCACCAACCAGGCCAGCACTGAGCCCCTGGAAGGGTCCAAGTAGCAGATGGCAGGTGGCTGCCATCAGAATTGTCTTTGTTCTCTTGGAAGTTTTCTGTATGCTTCATACTTCTAACATAGGCTGTTTGAATTGCTGTACTAAGCAAAAATGAAAGGCTTTCCCCCAAAAAGTTCAAAGGCATGAAGTTTAGAGCTGAGGAAAAGAGGAGTTTTTTTTTTCTTTGCAAACTTTATAGCTCTTAGCAGATAAAAGGTGTGTCTGGGACTTTGTCAGTAGTATTTAAAGTGGATTAATTCTGTTTTTCCCACTTCTTGCTTGCTTGCTTGCCCAGCTGGCCTCAACTTCTGTGAAGACTAAACGAAAGAAGCTCTTGAGACAGAGAATAAATTGAATTATGCCACATTTAGTTGTGTTCTTGTTGTGCCTGCAACAAGAAAGACTCTAACCTCCGTTTATAAAGAAAGGGGCAAATTAATGAGGATTTTCAAGTTCCTTGTTTGGTCACTTAATTGGCTGTATGACAAAGAGCTCTGCGGTGCGTGTCAAACAACTTTCAGAGTCCTCTAATGATTTGTGCCTCGCTCAACTCCTGATGCTATTCTGCACAGCCTGTCAGGAGAGGTATCGTTGTTGAAGTGGCTGGAATAAATTGGCTAGCAGTGTGCATACAATGTAGTATATTAACTATAGCTATGGGGAGTACTTTTAGCAGCTTTTTCAAGGTATCTAGATGTTTGCCTATAAGCATCAAAGTGCTCCGGACTTTCATTTAATGTAATTAAAAGGACATCTGAAAGAAGCGTGACTCACAGCTTGGGCCGGCCTTTGTAAAAACTCTGTGAACTTAATATACTTCACAGCTTGATAGACCTGCACTTGATTTATGTCAGTAAGAGCAAAAATATAAATCCCCACCCTGTGTGTTTCTGCTGCATTGAGCCTGTTAGGGGAGAGGAGGTTCAAAGCAGCCTTGGGTTTGTCACCGGAGTCCAAAATTTTTCATGTGGATATTGGAATGTGACCATATATTCCTTTACCTACAACTAAGCTTCATGTGCAGTAATGCTCTCACATGTAACAGCAAAACTGAAAAAAAATCTAATATTTTCTGTGTTGCTGCTTAAGGCTGAGTCAGCCTTTAAGCCTGGAGGCACAGAAAAAAGTCTCAGTGTGAATTGCTGTAGAGACCAGTGGGAGATGTCCCTTTGATTTGGACCACTGGGAGAAAAGATGAATCTCGCAGATGCCCTAGGAGTTCCCTTGAAGGCTATGGATATTTCATCAAACAAGCATTTATCGTTTGCAAGCCATTTTCCTTTCTTTCTACATCTTTGCTCACTTCTCCTGTGTGATTATTCTAGCAGTTGCTTGTATGGTCTCACATCCCAAACAGTAGGGCAGCAAATACAGATGATTCATAAATGGCAGTTCTCAGCTTATTCTGTAGGGAAGATCTCATTAGATGAAAGAGATCATATGTTATTTCCTTCTTGGCAATCAATTCCTTTTATTTCAGTCCTACTTAAGGCCTTCTGACCTTAAAATATTCTTCCTCGTATACTAAGCAAAGCAAAGCCATAACCTGTAATTTGTAACCTTCTTTTATTTCTCAGATGTCCTTTTTTTTTCTTCTTTTTTTTCCTTCTGTGCTCCCATTAGGAGATTATTAGTAGTTCAAGGCCAAGATTGCAAACCTTACATACCTAGTGCAAGACCATTAATTCTGTACTTAAGCGTTTTGTAGATGACCTGATTTTAATAAAGGTTAGTACCTTTACTGTCAGTGCACTGAGTTCCCAGTGCCTCTGAAATTCAGGCTATTTCCTATAGTTCTTACACTGGCAGCAGAAACAGCTTTTCCCCTGAATCTATGGAATCACTTTAGAAATTCCTCTGCAGTGTCAGAGGAAGATCTCCATTTGCCTTCACCACGAGTAGTAACTGTGGGTTTTAGTTCAGTTCACTGAAACTGATGCCATCGGTTGTCAGTCACCTACTTTGGCAGTAATGTAGACTGGTGCCTTTGGATTAGTTCTGAAGGCAGAAGTGGAGATTAGCAGTATGTACGCTAATAATCTATTTTCTTTTCTAACCTCTTGTTGTGGTTAAGCTAGATTCAATCTAAATATGTGCCTATCCATTTCAGTGAATAACAGATGTTTTATGATGACCAAATTGTTTTGGAAAAAGCCTTAGACTGGCTGGGCTTCCCTGTAAGCTGTGTTCTTGTGCTTTGACTAGAGACTAGTTTTTATTTGGAATTAGAAGAACAAATGACAGGAAGAAGAACCATTGGAGAGCAAGGAGCCCTGTCAGACAGATTTGAAAACACATCTCAGCTAAGAAACAGGATGTAATCATTATTTAGTCAAGACAACATTTTCCTTGTTTTGGGAGCAGAAGAAGTAACACGTGTGCTTATTTTTCCCCCATAACAGATGACTGCTTCAGCATGTGCGTTTCTTGCTGCAGAGGGATCAGGGTGTCATTCATTTGTCACTTCAAGGCTAAACATTTCCTGAGCTGGTCCTTTTCAGTGTAATAACCTTGCCAAGGCTGGCTCTCACTGTGTGCCCAAATACTGCTTTCATCCAGGTTTTCTTACCTGGGTGTCCATTTAGGCTGCACCAGCTATATTCAGAGTTAATGGGAGCTCCTCTTTTACTGGAGCTTTTTCTGGCCAGAGGCAACAGTTGCAAACTTCCAGCAGAATTTGTCATCAGCGGCATCGATTGTGCCTTTAACTCAATTACTTTGGAGGTTTGCAAGTATTGATAGCTGAAAAAGGGGTTTGTTTTAGCACTGTGTGTTTCATTTGAATACAGAGAAAAATTAGCTGTTCTTGAAGGCAGGTAAGCTCTTTTAAAGGACTCCCGGTTTCTAGTACGGAAAGGGAAAAAGAAGTGCATAATATTGTGATCACTGAACCATATCTACTTTTCAGTACATCTGCTGTCTGAAGTGTTTTTATATTCACTGTGTACTTTAGACCTGAAAGGGTTTTCATACTTTTTTTTTCTCCAATTTACCATAAAACCTCCGGCTGCTATTAAAAAGTGGGATAATAATGTTTTGTGCATGCTTTGAATAAAGATGATGATGCACTTGTTTTGGAGTAGCACCCAAAAGCCTCAGACAGGACCAGAACTTCAGACAGAGCACAGTCTAAGGCTGTAACTTTGTGGTTGCTCTCTGTGGCCTTAGCACCACTGTTCTAAGAAAGGGTGAGCAGGCTTTTCTCAGCAAACTATGCCAACAAACACCTTTTGTACAGGGATGATTTTAGAAACACTGCTTGTTTCGCGCATCAGTTTTGACTTTAGTATACCAGTGCAAAGCACAGCTTTGTTGACGTAGCTCCTTCTGTAGTAATTTTTGAAAGTGCATTGCATCAAATATTCCCTTCAGGTCGAGGAAGGCAAGTGTTAGCAGTGTGAGACTGGGCTTTAAAAGTTATAAAATGTCATTGCAAAAGTGGAGCTTTAATGCCAGAGCTGCTATAGGAGCTGAGGCCTTGATATAAGTTACATGCAAAATAATTTATAGTTTGTTTTCAGCCTCTTCTTAAGGAGGTGCTGTATTGCAAAGAAGGATGAACTGTGAATTTGAAAATTACTCTGCAGAGGGACTCAACCAGTATTCCCTGAGGGGCCTGCTGGTATTCATTTGGTGTAAAGAGGTATTTTCTCACATACCCTTGAAAACGTGCTCTAACACTCAGTTCATTGGTGGGTGTTTTTTTGTTGTTGTTGTTGTTTTTTATTTGTTTGTTTTTCTCAGCTGCTCAGCAAAAGGATAAAGTGAACTATAAAGGTTTAGAACATAGCACCCTTAGGACTTGACACCAGGAGGGCTGCTGGTCTTCTAATGTTAGGGTTGCTGTGCATAAACAACATGGCACAATGAGCTGCAGTCCCAAATTTGACAATGAGATTAGTAGGACTAACATTTTTAGGTGATTTCCAGGTTCAATTCCCATGTAAAGACAGATTTTACGTTACAGAATCTATTTTTGTCAAAGGGTAGTGCTTTGGGTTTTCATGTGATGAGAGATAAGCCAGTGGGTGTGGTATCACTGGGTATATCCTCCCTCCTAGGTTTAAAATGTGTGTCACAGAGTCATGTATTTTGGGCAAGTATTTCTAGAGAGGCAGAACATAAAAATAGGTGGACAAGCAGACTTCAGTTTTACAGGATGAAGCAGCTGTCACAAAGGAAATCAGGGGGATATACGTGATCCCCTTTAGGAATACATAGTTACTGAAGACTCTTAGTTACCTTTCGACAATACATCTTTTAATACTGTTTTATAAATGTTTCAGAAGGAAGTTTTACATTTTGTTTCTGTTTTGTCACCTCAGGACAAAATCAAAAAATCATGAGCCATATGTGCTTATTTGGAGGGAAAAAAATTCCCTCTGCAGTTTATAACATTTATTTATGTTGGAATTACACTTTTTGGTGCTATATAACTAATAGTAAAAGAGTTCTTCACCATGTAATTTGTTTTCTATACTTGATTTGTCCAGTTGTAGTCACTGTTGGAGACAGTGTATTAGACACATTTGACCTTTCATCTGCCCCAGGATGCTTGCTCTTCATGAGCTTGTGTTTAGGGATGTTAGTATTTAATATATAGGTTGCCTGATATCTTAGCATAGAGCCACACCTACACATCCCAGGATAAAAAGACGGATGGAAAGTCTTCTTTCCTGTCTCCATTCTGCAGTGCTCTTCTTCCTTCATTTGTTCACACTTCTCAAGGTCTCCCTCAGTGTAATTTCTGTTGCTTTTATACTTCTCTCCAGGTGTATGCATACTTGTGCTCTTCATTCTTTAAGCCCCAATAACCTTGGCATTGGGTTTTGAGGGTTTTTTTTTTTCCTTTTTTCTGTATTGTAGGGGGACATTGAGATATGCTGAAGCCCATACTTTTATTTTTCCTGGGGCTCACAAGTATGCCATTCCCTTGAAAGTTGTTCACCCTGTGTTTGGAAGAGAAGAAAACCACAGCAGCAGAAAAGCTTTAGAATGGGAATGAGACAAAGTCTTCAGTGAGGTAGATTTGCAGAACTAGATCAGAACTTCCTTAGCTCCCTTTGAAAATCCCCACCTTCATCAAGGTCACCAAGGGTTTCAGGTAATACTCATCAAGTCATGAGCTCCCAGGAGCACCTATCATGCCTTCCTCATTTCAAAGATCCTTTGTCAAGGCTAATACTGCTGGTCTCTGAGAGGCTTTACTGGGAGACTGGCACTGTTACTTCTTTGCTAGAGCTTCATCAGTCCACAAAGTCATTGAGGCTGGTGGCAAACCAACCTAAGCCTCAGCAAAATGCAAAGACACAGGCCAGTCTGTGTCCCATGTGCCTGCTTTCCCACAGTTCCCTTTCTCCTGTCCAACTTTTCCCAGTTGGCATCTGTTTCTCAAGAGACACTGTTGCTTTAACAGCTGTTTTGTTTCATTTAAACACCTACCTCAGCTCCTGTCCAAAATGCAAACATTTCATTAGCACCTCATCTCCTTGGCTTCAGCCCACAGCACTCAGCCATAATGAAGTGCTGCACTCAGAAATGTAATGTGGGGAACACTTGATTAATGCACTGAGGCAGGTGAGGGGATTGACCCTCTGGGAAAAGCAATGGACTAAATTCATCTCGGTTGTATTGCCAATGATGACAGTCTACCAACTTGCTCGGATATGTGTTAGGGACCTGAACTGAAGTCCTTGGAAATCCTTCTGGAGGTTTAGAGTCAGGCTCTGGATCCAGGGTGACATGAAGTGGCTGTTTTCAGGCTTGTCACTTGAAGATGCTTCTTGGATGGAGAGCACAACACACTGTGCAGAAGGTGGCACATAAGGCCTAAGCGAGGTTCTCTGTCAAGCTTTGTATGCACACACACTTTGTTAAAAAAAAAAAAAAAAAAAAAGTATATATATTACTTTTCTGAGGAAAAATCTTTGCAGCGTGTGTTTCACTATGACAGAAATATCTTGGCGTGTTTAGACAAATAGACATTACCTTTCCTTCCAGAGCCAGAAGCTAGATCTGCTGCAATGACTATTTCCACCATTCAGATATTGATAAAAGTATCTAGCATGTTGTTTTAATAGAGATTTAAAAACAACATTAGTAGCTGAGCTGAATGGATGTAAGGCAAACTGTAGTCTGCATGGGAACATTGAAAGGGGAGAAAAATCCTTATGTTCTGCTTTTCAGGAATGTAAGATCTTTGCAAGAAAAGACAATGTTGTGTAGAACCTGCGCAGCAAAATAGTCAAGGTTTTTGCTCATTGTGAAAGAGTAACACCTTCTTTCTGCCTGCAAAGAGATAAGCTACTTTAGTAAACCACAGAATTTTATAAAGAGCTGCAGCAATCAGGCTTCAAGATTTTAAAACAGCAGAAAAGCATGCTGAAATGCTATGGATTTTTAGTATTTCTTTTTCACAATTAAAGTTAACCATTTTTTCCTGTGTACATACCACATTTGTTAAGATGATTTTTAGACTATTCAAGAACATGTGTTTAATAATCAACTTAAGAAATTGATTTATGGCTAATAAAGTCTACTTAATAGTAAATGGGAAACGGATTCCAGTCTTGCACTGTAAAGGCTTCACAGCAAAAAGTTTTTGCAGTAGCGATAGAGATTTTCAGCCATTTCAGTTTGCTTCAGTGGTGGAAGCATTGGCTGCTCTATCCTTTGGAAACCAAGCTATGAGGCTCAGGAAAAATGCCTCTTAACAAGGCAGTAGCTCCAGGTAAGAGATCTACTTAAGGTAAAGGAGAGATTTGGCATAAGAACAAATGAATTATTTTATCATGAGTTAAGTTGGAAAGTATGGGCTTTTTACTGTCAGAGCAGCCCAATTCTGGCTCAGTCTTCCAATAGGAGCTGCAGTGGTATGAGAAACTTTTAAACCTGAAGGACGTTTAGGATGAAGATGCTCATGACATTGTCTCTGTTAATTGTCTTTTCTGGGATCAAAAGCACCATAGTGGCAGGCCCAGCTGTCTTCACTTTTCTGTGAACATTGCGGTAGCTGAAACTTCCTGAAGGTCATCGGCATACGACAATAAAATTTTATTCTGGTTCAGTGTGATTTTATTCTTCTTCTGCACATTTGTATCTGACCGTGACTGGTGAGGGGGAGTCAGGATGCCCTAAATTCACTGTGCCTTGTGTTGCCGTTGTAACGCTCTTCCTTACAGCTCTGCTAGAGAGCGGGCCATGGTACAATCTCTTTTCGTACATCATCTTGTGGGTGGGTTTAGAGACAGTCAGGAGTAAAAATTGAAGTGTTTCCGTGAAAGTGACTCATGGAGTATCCTTTAGGCTTGCAGCATGTAGAAAGCTCACAGGACTGTCTGTCTTGAAAAACAGAACTATGGGTTTGATGCCTGTGCTTTCACTATGCAGAAAATTGTTAAGAGTGGCAGCTTCATCTTAAAGGGAAGGTTGGTTTATGCAGTCAGTGATAGCTGGCAATGGAAATGTTTCTTTGTGGGGCAGGCCTGCCAGATGGCTGACTCCTTCCCAAACTGAGACATTTGAAATGGAGCATCTTATCTAAATCTCTATGGGCACCTGCTTGTTCTCTGGATGAAGGGATGTAACTTAACTGTTTCTGTGTCTCTGTGATAGCCTGTTAGAGATTATGTGGTGGGAAATGCTCTGGAATGAGCATAGCCCTTGCAGATGGGTACTAGAGAACTTCCTTGGGTGTCCCAGCCCAGCTTCTGATTCTTAATGCAGCAGATAGCAGCAGCTTATTTCACGGATAGCTTTTGAAGTATATTTTCCTGCATGTTTCTTTAGAGATTTTCGCATCCCCCTTCCACCATCTCTGACTCTTAATTCCTTCTTAATCTGAGCTGATGGTCGTGGAAGCTGAAAATCAAGTAAAATCAAGATTTCCTCGCACTCTCATCTAATGCAATAAATGATGACTAGCTTTATTGTCGGCTGCCCCAGTGGGTGGGGAAAGACGTGCTGTCCTGTCCCTGTGTGTGTTGAGAAGAGAACTGGGCGTATGTCAGAGGTGTCAGAGGTGCTCTAGGTTTGCTCAAGCCCTTTCTTACTCAGTTCCTCTCCTTTGCAGGCCATGGTGGAAACAGTGAACAACCTCCTGCAGCCGCAGGCTCTGAATGCCTGGAGAGACCTGAACGCAAGTGAACAGCAACGTGCAGCCACCAAATTGCTTGACACCGTGGAGGACAGTGCCTTCGTGCTGGCTGATAACCTGCTGAAGACTGACATTGTCCGTGAAAACACCGACAATATCCGTAAGAGTCAGAGCCCATACATACTGGGAGCACCAGAGGGAGAGTAAGGGTTGTGAAACCTGACTTCAGTCTTGGTTCTACATTAACTGGAGAGCAGTGTTGGATGTGTCTTGGCCATTGGTCTGAAAAACTTAGAAGTCTTTCCAAAAGAGCCTAAGGGAATAAGATAGCTCCCTGTCCTTGAAATCCCGTGGGAAAAGAGAACCTAAACTGCCTTTATTACTCCTGGCTTCAAGTGCAAAATCTGTGCTACCACTGAGAGTATTGCTTCACAGGGAGATGGTTCATCAAAATGCAATTGTGTTTCATTTCATACAAATTCGTGTCTTTATTTGGCTGATTGTTGATTTTAATTAAAAAAACAAGCATGATGGAAAGCACCAGAACTCCCACTGTGCATATGTAAAATGAGAACAACTCTTCTTTCTTTTTCTATGAATACAGATCCCAAGCACTGATAACATTTACAGAAAGTACCAATTGCCAGTGGCAAAGAACTAGCATTTTCAGATTTTCATTTTAACCATTGTCCTTAATATCCTGAGGTTCTTGTTTACAAGAACTAGTTGTCTTTTGTCTTCCACAGAGAACTGAATTTATTTGATTTTTTATTTTTATTTTTTTTAATTAGATCTGAAACTTCTTCAGGGCAAAGATTTAGAAAGAAGGAGTCTAAGTGAAACCTTGTAACTTGATTCCTCTACTTTCAGATGGTCTGGAACACCATTTTTTAACTTCCAAGTACTGCGTAGGTGATTATTTGCAGTAGTGATTTTTCTTACTGTCGGTCTCTCTTGCAAACAGAGCTGGAAGTTGCAAGACTAAGCACAGATGGCAATCTAGAAGATCTGAAGTTTCCCCAGAACACGGGCCATGGGAGTGCCATTCAACTTTCGGCAAATACCTTGAAACAAAATGGTCGAAATGGTAGGTACAGCACCTCTGGCCATGCTGGCCTTCTAAATCAGTTGTGCTTCAAGCATTGTTTGTGAATGGCTTGCAATTATTGTTTTGTATTTAACCAGTTATAAGTTAGTATTAATCACACTGTTAATATTTATGTTAATGTCAGTTGCCCAAGCCCTTGTCTGAAGGCTACATTGGTTCACAAGGAACGTATTATGTTGCCACGTGACTGACAGCCTTCAAAAACATCATATAGTGGTAGAAATACACCAGATCCCTACACGATGTGTTTGTTGGGGCACAGTGCTGCGTCCAGAGAAGTACGTTTAACTACTGTTATCTGCCGTGGGAGCCTTCACATGGAATAAGGGCCTTGTATGAGTAACCTGCTTCACAGTGGGGCACTATGCAAGTTTCTGAAAGGAAAGGGAAGAAACAATAGCAGCAAATCTTAATAATGGGCCAACGTGGCAGAAAATCTTGATAAACTGTTAAGAGTTTGCATCTTTAGTGCCTTTCTCTCTGAAGGTTTTGAACCTACTAATATACCATAAATTTAAGATGATACTGTGTATGAATAGTCTTCAAGCTGTCTAGTTATTATTTCCAGATCAGAAATTTGAGCAGATACATTTGTTGATCTCTCCAGCCTCACTATAGGCCAACTTTAAACTGCCAGGCTTTCTACTGATGGAACTAACATGGTCCTATTTATGAGTTCCTTTAAAGTTTATACTTCATTCGGTCATTTTACTGCTCTGCAAGGAGTGTGCATTTTGCGATGGCTGTTTTTTCAAGATTAAGCTGTATATAGGGGAAAAGCACTCTATTGCAGAGTTTCATCACTACACGGAGTAATAGGACAGCATTACAGCCAAACTAGATGCATTAAAACTGCCAAAATTTCGGACAATTGCTGAGAGAAAAATTTGATCCAGTGGCTCAGAAAGAGAGCTTTGCCATTGGCTTCCTTGATGGGTTTTGATACTTTTAAATGTAGGGTTTAAAGAACAGTGTTTCTTTTAGAGTTGGTGTAAAACCCAAGATGAGCAGCAAAATTCCAGTGGGACAGGCATTTCACCAGTGAGCTTTGGAGAAGATTTGTAGGGAAAGAGAATTGTGTTGGCAGAAGGAAGGAAAAGTCTTTATTTCTAAGCATATCAGTGGAGTTCTGGTCAAATTGAGAGAGCCCCATCAATTTTTATCAGCTTGGCATTCACCTAAAGGTTTCTAAACAGCTATGAAAGAAATTATCGTAGAAAAATTAAGCTTGGAAAGGACCTTTGGAGTCATCAGTACTTCACCTTCTGCAGAAGCTGGAGTGAAACAAAAAATATTCCCCACAACTAATATTTATAAGGCAAACTAATCACATTTGATTCTTACTTGAAGTCTGTGAATTAAAACAGGAAGCAAACAGGATGATCTCAGCTAAAAAAAAAAAAAACAGTTGGCTGGTAGTGTGGTGTTTTTCTGCAGGTTCCCTAGTGGTGGGTATTTATGGAAAGAGGGTTATCCGATTGACAAATTTCTGCTGTTTTTGTTTTGCTCCTCACGTGAGATTGGAATTGTATTGGAAAGTTTTGGATTTCCTCTCCCAGAATTGACCTCACACTTCTCTGAGGTAGTCCTGATTTATTAATGGGGCTTGTGTTGGACTAAATTATAGTTTTACACTGCAACTCTATGGCAGGCCGAATGAAATATGTTTCCCAAGCGTTGCCTGGAGAATAGTGTTAAGTCAGGTGGGAAATGCGTCACCTGGCCTCTTTTCTCTGGAGTCAGTTTTTCTACTGATTCCAAAAATAAGCTCACCTTTGCTGTCCATCTACTCCAATGTGTTTGCTTGTAAGAGTTTGTTTTGCAGTGGCAGCTCTTGCCTTTTCATCCTTGGACCAGTCAGTGTACTTCATGGTGCTCACTGGTATAGGCAGGAGAAGGTGAATTTTCATACATCTCGATTCTTTCATGCTTTCCCCCTCCAAAAAAATTAAGTTCATTCAGAAAGGAAATTTGTCATCAAAAATGAAAGCTGGTACACTGACCTGGATATCTAACTTCACATTGCACTCCTAGGTGAAATCAGGGTAGCCTTTGTGCTGTACAACAACTTGGGCACCTATCTCTCCACGGAGAATGCTAGCATGAAATTGGGAACTGAAGCGATGTCTACTAATCACTCCGTCATTGTCAACTCCCCTGTCATCACGGCAGCAATAAACAAAGAGTTCAGCAATAAGGTTTACCTAGCTGATCCCGTGGTCTTTACTGTCAAGCATATCAAGGTGAGCAAGTTTGAAAACCATTTTATTTTTTTTTTTAATTCTGTTTCTATTACAAAGTGCCACAAAAGTTTGGTGATCTGAGGCCCCCCGCAGTCCTTGATTAGATTTTGAATTACACATTTGTTCCTCTGCGCTTTGAGTTGTTTACGGAGAATATCTCTTTTGTGTTGCATTAATAAAAGTAAAGAAAGTCTCCTTTGAGCTGATGCCCATTGCTCAGTTGCTGACATACGTCATTCTGTAATTAAAAACCAACAATATATTAGAATGGGCCATAATATTATTTTATCATGGTGGCAGGGGATATTAGAGGAAAGTGGAATTACAGTGAAAAAGGACAGCTAGCACTCCTGTTAGCCAAGCACAGTCATTGCTAAAGTTGATTGCTTAAAGCAATTAATTTCTCCGCTCTGCAATGCAAATGAAGCAATCTGGTTTTGAAGAGCTGAATTTAGTCTGTGTCTGAAATTAATCAAGAACAAAGAACTAGGTTTGTATTAGCAATGAGAGCAGCAACAACCTAACTTTCTCTAGTGCTGACAAGTAATACTCGACTTCGAAGTCATTGTTGATTGTTTATCTAAAATTAAAGAGTAAGAGTTACAAAGTGCCTCTGGGGGAAAAAAAAAAAACAAAACAGGTAATGTGTTTAGAAATCTCTGAAACCCTATCATTTTACTGCATTTACTTATTGCTTCCCTGCAGCAGTCAGAAGAAAATTTCAATCCAAACTGTTCATTCTGGAGCTATACTAAGCGTACCATGACAGGATATTGGTCCACCCAAGGATGTCGCCTCCTGACGACTAACAAGACGCATACCACATGCTCCTGCAATCACCTAACCAACTTTGCAGTCTTGATGGCACATGTGGAAGTTAAGGTAAGCTTTGCAAATTGGCAGGCTGCCAATGCACTGAACAGTTGCCAATATAACACTATGTTGTTACTGCAAAGGGCAGCTTAACAGGGACATTGCTATGTCACGGTAACTCTGATGGTAGAAACTATCTCATGTAAATCTTTCTGCTATGTAGTGAAAAAGTAGACAGTCACACCTGTGCAAAGACTGCACTTATCTCCTGGCATGGGCAGTTCAGAACTGCAGGTGAACAAAATTGGCCATTGATTTCACACATCCTTTGCATAACTAGCCCATAACATATCCTGGCTGTGGAGGAATGGCTGACAGAACCAAGGACACCCTTAGAAGAAGAAGGAACGTCTCACGGCAAAACTGTTCAGAGCA